>JAJMZR010014251.1:0-10642 GCA_023807225.1 Epidinium caudatum
TTTAGATTTCTACGTTTTTTGGTTTGGCTTTTTGGCATATTCAAATTCTATTTAATCATAATAACATTTATTTTTGGAGCATTGAATTCAGAATTAATAAAATTATATTTATTATAAATGTCTGAAGTAAAAATATTATTCAATGGACATGAAACAATAATGCAGTGTCAGTCAAATGAAAAAATGGAAGAAATCTATAAAAGATTTAAAATCAAAGTAAATGCTGAAAATAAAGAGATGATCTATCTATTTAATGGTGAGAAAATACAAGATGAAAATAAAACAATATCTCAATTATCCTCAGAAAAATCAATAGCAATATTAGCATTTGAGCCAAATGATGTCCCAACAAATGATAAAAGTTTAGTAAAATCAGATTATGTAATTTGCCCAAAGTGTAAAGGGAGTGCAATTTTAGAAGAAAAAGATTATAAATTAATAATATATGGATGCCAAAGCGAACATATAACAAAAAATATATTAATTAAAGAATTTAAAAATCTTCAAAAAATAGATTATTCAAAAATTATATGCAAAAAATGTAAACAAAATAAAAGAAGTAATACATATAATCATAAATTTTTCAGATGTGGAATATGCAAAATTGATTTATGTCCAATGTGTATTTCTATCCATGAGAATAATCATAAAGTAATAAATTATGATGATAAAGAATTTATCTGCAATATACATAATGAAATATATAATTCTTATTGCAATAAATGCAAAAAGAATATATGCATGTCATGTGAAAATAACCATATTAATCATGAATTAGTATATTTTGGTAAGTTAATAATTGAAGATGATAAGATAATAAAAAATATGGAAGAAATAAAAAAAGAATTAGAACTATTTATGAATAGGATAAAAGAAAAAATAAATAAATTAAATGAAATAATAGAAAATCAACCAAAAATTGAAAATGGACAAATTTTAAAAAACGCAAATAATTCATCTCCGACTAAAGATACTGAATCATCAAATGAAAATATTTCTGTCTCAAATTCCATGGATTCTATAGAAGTTCATAGTATAAAAGATAATCTAAAATTAAAAATGGCTCAATATGTACCAAATAATACCAATAAAGATGAAAAAGTTCAACCTGAAGCTCCTTTACAAAAAATGAAAGTAATGAAAGTAAATAAAGAAAAAGAAAAAGACGAAGAAATAACAGGTGAAGGAATTCACAAAAATGATGAAAATACATTTAATTTGAATAAAAATGAATTTTCCAAAGAAATTGAAATAATATCTGAATTAAAAAAAGAAAACTATAAAAAATTATATAAAAAGGATATATTTTGTGATATATTAAATGAAGACAAAAAGTGGACAATAGGTTTAATACAATATATATCTGATGATGGAAATACTATTATAGTTAATGATATAAAAAATAAAACATCTCAATCTATAAAAATTGAAAATACTAATAATATTGCTTATTTTAGAAAATATTCAGAGATTTCAGTGGATAACATTTATGATAAAAGATATGATAAAAAAGAATTAAAAAACCAACTTAATTTTATTGAAAATTTTATAAAAGATAATAATTTTGAAAAAGAAATAAATGTATTTGATTTATATTATATAATCCATTCTAAAATTTATTTTGGGTTAGACTCTGCAATGAAAATAGATGATGGTAAAGAAAATGTCGGAACTGAAGAAAGCTTAAAAATAATTTTAAATATTTTATTATTTTTAAGCCAATATTATAAATATATTTTAGATAATTTAGAAGATTTTATTAATTATGAAAATAATATAGATATTTTTAACAAAGGTGAACTTATAGATATAAAAATTATTAATAAGAAATATGCCTTTTTTAGTTTCTTTGAGGATTCATGTTCTTTATTATATAAAATTTTTGCAGATAATAAAAAATATTTAGATTGGTTTGTATATTTTGAAAAAAAATTAATGAAATATATTCCATGCTTTGATGATGAAGATATAGAGCCTAATGTTAATTCAGATAATTTTCCAATATATTCCGACCAACAAGAAGAAGACTTAGGTAAAAATAAACACAATAAAATATTATTAAATAAAATATGCTTAAAAAATGCTTATAAATTAAATGTAACATATACATCATCTTATATTAAAATAAAGGCTTTTATTTTGGCATATTTTATAGATTATTTTAATGCAATAAATGGTTTCAAATATTTGTTTGAATTATGCTATAGTAGTAAATCTATAAATATCAGACTTTTAATAAAATTTTTAAATTTATTATTTTTGGCCAAATCGATGACGCAGGGCTATCAACATTTATATTTAACTGAAAAACAAAAAGTAATAAGATTTGTTTATACATTCATAGATGAATTAAATGAAAATACAATAGTCATTTATAACAAAGAAGATTTAATAATTTTAATTCAAAAAGCTTCAAGGTTAGTAGCCTTGAATACTGAAGAAGAAGAAAAATTGATAGAAAATATGTATTTTAATTATGTTTTAAAAAATCTGCTGTTATCCAAAAAATTAGAGCAAAAAATTAATTCTTTGAATATTTTGAATGATATCATAAATAATATGGATTTTAACAAGAATAATAAGAATAAAAATAAGAATATAAAATATAAAACCGTTTATAGTGATATCATCATTAGAAAAATGACATATGAAGACTTTTGTATCAATTGCAAAAAAAATCAAATATTGCAAATATTATTGAATGAAAAAAGTGTTCACGAAGAAATCCTTAAAAGATTGCCTAATATAATCTTTATCATGTACAAGAATAATTTTGGATATATAAATAAGTCAGATGAACCGAAAATAAGATTAGATAAAAAAATGGTTTTTGATGTCATATTTAATAAATTATTAGAATTGGACCAAAACAATCAAAAATCATCAAAAAATTTACAAGATGTTATATGTAATTTCTGTGATATTTTATCAGATATGGATAAGTTATATGTATTCGAAGAAATAAAAAAATATCTGGCTAAAGGCATAGAAAAAAGAGGAGTGCCTTTTAAAGAACAATTATTATTTATTATTGATTTCACTTTAAGGGCAATTAAATCAAAGAATTTAAAAGAAGAAAAAGGAAATAAAAACAATTCGGAAACTAAAAAATTAAATAATAAAAATCGAATAGATAAAAATGAAGAAAGTGAAGAAGATGAAGAAGAAGAAGAAGAAGAGGATGATGAAGACATAAATTATAACTCAAAGAGTGATGATAAATTAATTAATTTAACATTGGGTGATGAAGATTATTATGGTCTTAATATATTAAAGAATTATATGCTTGATGAAGAATATAGCAAATATAGTTTGACAAATGAGCAAAAAATTGAATTAATAACAACAACGATAGAAGGAATTATTAAAATTATCCAAATTTGCAAAAATAAAGATTTATTATTAAAAGATGTATTTTTTAAAGTTTTAGAATCAATTAATAATTCAAGCAATATTATCCAATTTTTAAGTTTGTTTGATAAAATCAGAAATAGCAAAGCCACAAATATCAATAAAAAATTTAACATAATTTTAGAATTATATTCAAGAGATTATGGCTTTCTAACTTCTTTAATAAACGATACAATAAGATATATCGGCTTGGTTACAAATAAGACTGAAAATAATGAAGATAAAAATAATAATAAAGAGGAGGAATCAAACGAAAATAAAGTTTATGAAGGAGTATTTAATAACAATATAAACATAGAACTAAGAATTAAATCTATTATTTTCTTATTATTACAATTAGATGAAAATGAAAAAGATTTAATAAATTTCAAAAAATTAATTTCGACATGTGAAACAAATGAATTAGCAAATGATTGTCTCAACAAAACTATTTATGAAAATATAAAAGATTTCAATAGTATTTACATAATTTTATTTTATGATATAATTAGTGATAAAGAAAGACCTTTAAAAATAAATGATACGTTGAGTTATAAAATATGTAAAGAAATAATAAAAGAATTTAATAAAATACAGAATATATTTTATTTTATGAATAACAGGGATTTAGCTGTATTAAATTGTGAAACAGAATCAAAAATAAAAGGAATTGATATTTTATGGAATTTTTTGTTGAAAACAAATAACATTTATATAAGAAATGATATAACTGATTTTTTAGCAGATATTTTTTTAGGAATTAAATTTAATGAAAAAGAAAAAATAGAATCATATTGGAAAAATTTTAATGAAACAATATATAATAAATTAGATACAATCACTGAAGAAAACTCTCCTGAAAAAGAACAAGTAATTCAAGGAATTATTTCCCTTATTAAGAAAATAGAAAAAAAATCAAGTAATGATGGAGTAATAATTAAAGATATAAAAAATATATTAAAAGAAATAGTGAATAGAAAAAATAAATTAAAAAGAGCAAAAAATGAAAGAAAAATTGTTACTAAAAAGTATAACTTTCATGGAAATTTTAATAATAATAGTGACAAAAAAACAGCGAATATTAATATATCAATAAGTAGTGGAGAATATTTTTATATGTTAAGATACAAATTAAGTTATTACTTTAAAATTCCATTAAATACTGTAACAATTATTGTTGATTATAATTTATATGATAAAGAACTTCAAGAAGATTTGAAAAATATACAATTTGATATATTTAATGATTTTTATGATACTTATTCAATGTTTGAAAAATTGGAAGAAAAAATAATTCAGAAAAATAATGGAAAAGTTATTCAATTAATATTTAAAGTAAAATCAATACAAAACGAAAAATTAAAAAATATTAAAAATGTCATTAAAAATATCCCACAATTAACAAAATTATTAAAAAGAAAAAACACAGATTATATTTTGGATATTTGGAATATAATTAAAGATGAGAAACAGAATATGAATGAAAGCATTGTCAAAAGCTTGAAAGCTCTATTTACCAAAGAAGATATAGATAATTTAAATTCAATTTTTAATTTTGAAGATACAAATATTTATTATACTTCATATATTTTATCAAATTTGAGCTTTGTAATTAATGAATTTAATTCAAAAGATGAAAAATTCATTATTAGTACATTTTTAAATAGTAAAATTTGGGAAAAAATGAAAAATATTAAAATCGAAAATAATAATTACACAAATATATCAGAAATTTTTGAAACCAATCATGTAATTAATTATTTATTAAATATTTATAAAATTGTGTCAGAAAGAGCAATTGACAAAGATATATTATTATTTATTTTGAATAAACTAATCGAATATTATTATACCATTATTAATGAAAGTATTAATATTAATTTCAAATCTTTTCCATCTGTAGAAGGCGTGGATAGAAATTCTGTCAAAGAACTTTATATAAAAAATATAAATTTAATCCAAGAAATTATAATCAGAAATGGAAATTTAATTGGATTATTTATAAAAAGTTTTACAGAAGAATCTAATAATAATATTAAAAATCAATTTGAATTTATTCTAAATGAAGGATTATTGAAAAATGAAATTTTCGAATTAAATGATACTTTGAAATCATTTTTAATAGAAAAAATAAGTGAAAATTTATCGAACACGGAAATAAAGACAAAAATTTTTGATTTTTATACAATTTTATTAAATAATTATTTAAACAAAGAAACTTACAACAAAACAATTAATTATATAAGAGAAATTTCACTTGAAAAAAGCAATGAAATTTCTTTTAATATGGAAGCATATGAAAATAATATTAAACAATATTTTGATATAATTATTGAAATCATAGATAAAGCATATGCTGTTATTAATCAAAAATCTATATTTATAAATTATATTGAAAGCATTTTATTACCAAATATATTTAATCCAATTATTGAAGGAATCTCTTTAGAAAGTTCTTTTCATGAAATTATCTTAGGAAGTCATTGCAAATTATTAGTTTGTTTATTATCTAAATCCAATAGCTATAAAGAATTATTAAATTTAGAAGAAGACAAAGAACAGGAATTGAAGCAGTACCTATTTGAATCAATAATACTTAATAAATGTAACAAAAATATATACAACGAAAAAGACTTAGACAATAACAAATCAATTTCAATAAGCTCATCATATTGCTTCAAACAAGCAGTAAATTTATTTATTATCCTTTTAATCCAAAATATGAAAAATAACAATGAAAAAGAAATAAATTCTTATTTAGATAAGCTTACAGAATTACATAAGCAACCCGAATGGAAAAATGACAGTATATCAGATTGGAAATTATCTTTTGAAAGCAGAAAAAAGTCTCCTTTTGTTGGCATAAAAAATTTAGGATGTACATGCTATATGAATAGTTTACTACAAGTTTTCTATAATTTAATCCCTTTCAGAGAAAGTTTGCTGAAATGCGAATGTAAAGAAGAGCCAAAAAATTCTTTGTATCAAATAAAGAAATTATTTTTCTCATTAAAATATCTACAAATTAATTCATATAATCCTGAGTCGTTTCCTAATAATTTTGATGATGAAATATTAAATGTCCATCAACAAATGGATGTAGACGAATTCTATATAAATATTTTAGATAAAATTGAAAACAGGCTTAAAGGTACAAAAAATGAAAATTTAGTCAAATATTTTTTCCAAGGGAGACAAAATGATATATTAACTTTCCAAGATGGGTGCACACATCACAGGACTAATACTAACAATTTTTATTCAATCCAATTACAAGTACAAAACAAAAAGAATATATATGAGTCTTTAGATTCATTAACAGCGGGGGAATTAATGGATGGGGATAATTGCATCTTTTGTGCCAAATGTAATAAGAAATTGCCTGTAATTAAAAGTCAGAATTTTAAATCTTTACCAAGAGTTCTATTATTTGTTCTTAAAAGGTTTGCTTTCAATTATGATACTATGAAAAAAGTGAAAATTAATGATTATTATGAGTTTCCTTTTGAGTTGGATATGACCAAATATAAAACTGATTTTGATAAAAATGAGTCTGAAAATGAGACAAATAATTCAAACATATATGTTCTTAAAAGTGTTGTGGTGCATATGGGTAATTCTGAAAATGGACATTATTATTCTTTTATTAAGAATAACAATGATAGATGGTATGAATTTAATGATTCAGAAGTTAGTCCATTTAATATAAAATTATTGGATAACGAAACTTTTGGAGGAGAAGAAATAGTAGAAATTAATGGAGAACTAAAAAAAAGGAAAAAAAATAAAAGTGCTTATTTATTATTTTATGAGAAGAAAGACCAGTCAGATTGTGAACAATTTGACAATATTGAAGCTATTAATACTTTCCTTAATAAAACAAATATAAGAGGAGATATTGAAAGCAATAATGTTATTGTTGAAAATGGGGGGATTTGTGAAACTAGAGAAGAAGAAAAAAAAGAGAATGAGAAAAAAACAAATTCGACAATTATAAATGATTTAAATCAAGAAATGTTCAAATACTTTTTGAATAAAAAATTATTTTCAAATGAATATCAATACTTTATTTTAGAATTATTTTTAAATATACTGAATTATTATTATAATTATGAACTTTCAGTATTTTTAAAGCACTTATGTAGAAATTTGAATAGAACATCGGAAATGTTCAGAGAATTTCAAGGTTTTGGCTCTAACTTAAATTTATATTTGGACAACAAAGAATTATTTTTGTTCAACTTAGACAAATCAAAGACACAAAGATTATCCAATAAAGAATACTCTTCACAAATTCAGAATTTGTTCAACCATTTCATAATTTACTTTTATCAGATATTCTTAAGGACAAAAGATAAGGAATTTTTGGGTTGTATGGTCGATTTGATTAAATTTTTTATAAATGATCAACCCAATTGTGCAAATTATTTAATAGAGGAATTTTGTAACACAAATGTTTTAGTAGAATTTCTTATTAATTGTCCTTTATATGATATAAAGAAAATAATAGTTGGTATATTATATTGTGCAATGGCAAAAGCAATTAAAGAAAGCGAATATTCTAAAATACAGGAAGAAAATAAAAGTAATAAAAATTCTATATCAGATACGACGGTGCAAAGCTCATTTGACGAAGATGAAGAATTAGCCAGAAGACTCCAAAATGAAGAAGAAAATGGCATTAATTATATATATGATAAAAATCCATTAGAATATAAAAATATTCCTAAAAATGTTCTTAAAATGATCTATAATATTTTACACTTAATTAGATTTACTAAATACAACCAAATGAATGAACATAGATTTTTATATTTTACTATTTATAGATTTAGTTTAATATCGATAAATACTAGAGAATTTTTGATATATAAATGTCGTCTCTTTGAATTATTATGTCTTCTTTTGCATAAAAATCACCAAACGAATGAATATTCTATAAAAAAAATAATTACTTCGACATATATTGGTCCATATACTGTAAATCATAATATTTTAGATATAGGAGAAAAAAATGAAATAAAAATATGCATTGATAGATTAGGTATGTATAGAAATGAAAACTATATATATATGCTATTTTTTTATTTGTTGTCATATACTCCTCAAGATAAAAATTCTAAAAGAATTTATGACCCAGGATATTCTCTAGAAAATAAAGATTTCATAAGTGTTTTGCTTAATAATGTTAGAACAAAGGAAGATGCATTTTGCTTCTCTAATTACATCATTGAAAAAAGTAAGGATTCAAAGAGTCTAATTTATAATGTATATGATGTATTAGGTGAAATGTTAAATAAAATAGATAATAATGATAAAATAAATTATGATTATAATAATTATAATAATTATGTAAATAATAATATGAATGAGAATCCTGATGATAATGATCCTGGAATAAATCCGAAATATTTATTAATGATATTCAAAAGATTCATTTTAAGTCTTTTGTATAAAGAAGATTATGTACGAAAAGGATTAAGACTGATCTTTGAATTATTTAATATTAATAAAAAATATTATAGTTATTCTATAATGATAATTAATTTAATAATTGAATTCTTTTCCACAGATTTTAAAGGATTTATTAAATATTTCAAAAGAGATTTGGAAAATATGAGAGAATGGCTTGAGCAATGGCCTATTCCTCCTTTAAAATTTGCAATTGCTGGTATTAGTATGTATAAAAATATGACAATAAACTATGATAATAATTTATCGGAAGAAAAAAAAAATGAAATTGAAGGAATTGAATTAAATAATACACAAAAAAAAATAGATGTTATATATGATTTTCTCTATCCTGAGGAAGGTGGTAAAAATGACTTTAAATTTGAAGAAGATATAGATTTATTTGACTTTAAATTTATTATCGGAGATGTTATTCTATATCAAAATAAAGAAAAAGTAATAAAGGAGGCTTTAGATGAACAATTAAAAATATCTCTTGATTCAAATGACAAAAAAAATAATAAAAATATACATAATTCAAATGATAAAAGGGAAATGTGGATTGAAATTGATAATCCATCAATTAAAATAAAGGAACTAAGAGTAAAATAAAAAAATATAAATTTAAAATGGAAAAAGAAAAAGAAATAGAAGAAGAGGAATTAAAAGAAGAAGAGCAAGAAGAAGAAATAGAATTCCATCAGATAGACTCATTAAGAGACCATGGAATAAATCAAAATGATATTCAAAAATTAATTGATGCAGGTTTTATGTCTGTTGAATCAGTTTTTTACACCACAAAAAAAAATTTATGCCAAATAAAGGGATTAAGTGAGCAAAAAGTTGATAAAATATTGACTATATGCAATGAAATATTATCAACAGGCTTCCAACCGAGTAATATTTTTTTGGAAAAAAGAAAGAGATTAGTTCGGATAACAACAGGCAGTAAAGAATTAGATAATTTATTAGGAGGAGGATTTGAATCAAATTCAATAACGGAAATTTTTGGTGAATTTCGTACCGGAAAAACTCAAATTTGCCATACACTATGTGTCACATGCCAACTCCCTCGGGAAAACGGAGGTGGAGCGGGAAAAGCTATATATATTGATACTGAAGGAACTTTCATCCCAGAGAAATTGATTCCAATAGCTGAAAGATTTGGCTTAGAACCAGAAGAAGTAATTCAAAATGTTTTATATGCTAGAGCATATAATTCTGATCATCAAAATAAATTATTATTTCAAGTATGTGCTTTAATGGCTGAGAATAAATATTCTTTATTAATCGTTGATAGTGCCACTGCTTTGTATAGAACTGATTATAATGGAAGAGGGGAATTAAGCGCTAGACAAATGAGTTTGGCAAAATTTTTAAGAAATTTGCAAAAAATAGCAGATGAGCATAAGGTTGCTGTTGTTATAACTAATCAAGTTGTAGCCACTGTAGATGGAGGAGGATTTGGGGGGAATGATAAAAAACCAATTGGAGGGCATATAATGGCACATGCCTGTCAAACAAGATTATATTTAAGAAAAGGAATAAAAGAAAATAGAATTTGTAAAATATATGATTCTCCTTCTTTGGCTGAGTCTGAAGCTACATTTTCCATTACTTCAGAAGGTATAGATGATCCAAAATAATTATCATTATTTCATTTTTTATTTCTTACTTTTTAATCATTTAAATAAATTAGTTATAAATTTCATATTAACATTCATATTATTTTATTTATTTTATTCTCTTCAATTAATAAAATATTTTTTAATCTTAAATGGGGATTGGGGATTGGGGATTG
>JAJMZR010014252.1:0-10631 GCA_023807225.1 Epidinium caudatum
TCCCCAATCCCCAATTGAGAATAAATTAATTTTTATTCATAATAAAATAAAATTAATTTATATTTAAATTATAGAAAAATATAATAATGTTTAAAAATAAATGAATAAATATAATTAATATATATTTAATCATAAGAAATATGTCTTTTTTTATTTATTTTAACTAAAACTTTTTTTATTACTAATATATAGATCTAATATTTTTTTCTATTAATTTTTTTTCAGAGGTCTTTCGCTTTCCATTTTATTATCATCATCAATTAATTGAGAATCATGACTTGGTTCCTCTCCAAATTGACTCATAAATTTAAGATTTTCTTTATAATAATCGATAAAAATTTTAATATATTGATAAGATATTTTAAAGTATAAATGAGCTGAGAGAGGATTATAAGTAATAACATTCTTTTTTCTTTTTGATTTTTGATCTTTATATTTTTTTGCTATATAATTATCAATTAATTTTCTAATTTCATCTTGCACTTTTTTTTCGGTTCTTATAATTAAAGCATTATCTTTATTTTCTTTATCAACTTGTGAGCCTAATTGCCTTATTATTATTTTGCATATAACATCGTGATAATATACATAGCCTTCACTATCACTTCTTAACCCCAAATCAGATATAAATTTTTTTACATAATCTAATTTTCCTTTTTCAGGGAAATTTAATTTTTTCCAATTATAATCCATAAAGAAATTAATAACCAATTCTTTTTTTATTCTAAATCCATTATCTTCATATGTAGAGTATTTGTTCCAAGAATTATTGAAATCTATTAAAAATGATTCAAATTTTTCAATGGGATTATAACTTTTGTTAGTGAATTCATCATATTGTTGCAAAGTAACCATCAAAAAAAGATTTAACATTATTATAGAATTAATGAAATTACTTATTATCATGTAAATATATGCATATGCTTCTGATACTACATCCGTATCTACAAAAGCTAATTCCATCATTATATTTGGCCAGGCTTCTCCTGTGGCGCATCTGAAAGTTAATAAGAACGAATTATAAAAATTATCAACGTTATAATATTCATTTAAATAACTAAATTTTGATTTATATTTTTCATAAACAATTGAATCATAAAAGTAACACCCCAAAATAGCAAAAATACAAAAGATAATTAACATTAAAAGAAAGACATTTGCCAAAGCAGAAACTGACCAAGTTAAAGTTTGTATTAATTTTTCTAAACCCTTTAATGCTTTTACCAAACGTAAAACACGAGTAACTCTGAGAACTCTTAATACACGAATAATTTGAAATGATTTTAAAAAGGCTGCATCAATTCCATCAATACTTGCAACAACAAGATCCACAATTGAAGCTACAACAACAAAAAAGTCAAATCTATTCCAAGCTGAATGAAAATATGCAGGGGGAAAATAAGCCAAAAGTTTTAATAAACACTCAGCAATAAATATTCCTGTAAAAACATAGTTTACAATAGTTAAAGCTTGATTATATTTTTCATGGCAATTTTCATAATTCATTGCCATTGAAACCATATTCAAAAAAATGCAACCCATGATAAAATTATCCAAAAATGAACTATCTGCAAATTCTCTTAAATAATATCTAAGAGTACCTCTTGTAGGTCGTACCCAAGTTACATAATCACTTTCTGCATTATATATTTGTGTCAAAAAATCATAATATTTTGGAGCCTTTTTATCATCTTCAGCAAGCTTTTGTTCTCTAGAAAAAGCTGCATTAAAATATCTAAACATGACACCTGTAAATAAATTTAAGAAAAAATAAGCTACTACCAAATTATATATAATAAAAAAAGCTCCATAAACTTCTCCATAAATACGATATGAGTTCATTATATCAGGCCATGCTTCTTGAGTTGATAAAACATAAGAAGTAATTATTGAATTTATGATATTACTAAATTTAAATGCAGGCCCTGTATCCATTATTCCATTATATTTACTAGCACAGAATGTTGCAATTGAAGGCATATCATTACTTACTTCATAATCTGCTAAATTATTTTCAAAAGAACTTATTGCTAAATCAAATGCTCCATTACTCTTCATAGTATAACAATTATGTAAATTTTCATAGAAAAGTGAAATACCTACAATACTAAACATATAATATACAACAAGAACAACAAAAAGAGTAGTACAAATTGGTAAAATTGAGTCAAATAAAGAAGTTATAATTAATTTTAATTGAACATTATGGGATATAAATCTTAAAGGTCTAAGAGTTCTTAATAACCTCAAGACTTTTAAAAATTGTAAAGAAGAATTACTTTGCTTTCCAACTAGATATTTTTCTATTAAATTCTCAAAATCGAAAATTGAACAAACAACAATTATTATATCTATTTTATTCCAATTATCTCTTAAATAGGAGCCTTCATCCATTACAAATCCTAAAGCACAAATTTTAACAACAGCTTCCAGCATAAAAATAGCATTAAAAAAAGCATCTACATAATCAAAAATTAAAACGAAAATATAACCAGAAAAAAATGTATCTAATATTAATCTTAAAGTAGATAACAAAATCATAATTAAAATAAATCTATCAAACCATTTATTATTCATTAACTTTAGACAAAATATTCTAAATTTATTAGTCTGAGATAAAACATAAAATGCATTTTCACATTCATTTTTCCTAAATAATTTATTAATAGCTGTCCATTCTTTAATTTTTCTGTCTATATTTTTATAATCTTTATTATTATCTTCTGATAATTCTTCATCATTATCATCATCGAATATTTTTGATTCTGATTCTTGGCTAATCATTGACACACCTGCCTTTGAGGATTTTCTTGAAGTATTTGATGTTTGGCTTTTATTCATATTTCTTGATTGAGATACATTATTATCATTTTCGTCTTCTTTTTGATTTGATTGATCTTCTTTATATGTTTCTTGTTGGTTTGCCCTACGGGATAATTTTCCCAATTTTTTATGCTCCTTTTCTGATTTTTTAATTGCATATAAATAATCTGGCAAAGGGTACATGTTTTCAACTATTTCATCATCAGTTAAATCATCATTACCATCGTCATCGTCTTGACCGAAAGACTGAAGCAAAACTGATGTAAATAAATTAAAAATAATATAATTTCCTAAAAATATCCATATAACGAAATAAAAAAAGCATAAATTATTCATTGGCCAAAGTTCATATAAGAGTACATCCCAATTTTCCAATGTTAATATTTGATATGTTGTAAAAAAACCTTCTCCAAATTGTTGATAATGAATATTCCCACTTAATAAAGACATTCCTAATAATTCAAATATTAAAATAAACATGACTAAAATACAGACAATATAAGATACACTTGCCAGTGCTTTTTTCATTGAAACAATAATTAATCTCATTGATTTTAATCTACGTAATATTTTAGTTAATCTAATTACTCTAAAAATTCTAAACACCCTTAAAAATGACAATTGCGACGAAACAGATTTTTTAGATCCTACTTGTTCATCATCAGTATTAGAAGGAGTTGCCATATCTAAAATTGCAAAAGCAATAATCACCGAATCTAAATAAGTGAAAGCATCTGAATAATATGTCAATGGGCTTAAGCCTATAAATTTGACAATATATTCCAAGAAGAATATAGCATTAAAAACATAGTTAGAGATATTTAAACCATTCAGTATTTCTGGCTTTATTAAATTGCCATCTAAAGCCATAAATACTGAATTAATCATAACAATACTTAAAACAATATAATCAAAAATATCATTTATTGCCATAACATAAAAAGCATATCTTAATTTTTGCATCCTTTGAACTGCAGGATTTGCATGCCAAATAATCATATTGAAATCTTCTAATGCATTTATTATTTGATTCCATTTTTTTCTATTATCAAGCTCATCTTTATTACTTAATACATCAGGCCCACTCCATTGAACATATCTATTTGAATTAGTTTTTAAATCATATATCTGTATTTTCTCAATCTCTTCTTTTACAATTAATCTATTTTCCTTTTCATTATTCTCACGTTCAACTTCTTTCATTTTTTCTTCCTTTCTTTTTTCATCAATAAATTTGGAAAATAAATTTTCTTCTTCAGTAAAATAATTAGCTAAGGTATTATAGTTGAATTTGTCCATTTCTTTATATACTTTTTCATGTAAACTTTTTATAAATTTTAATTCTTCTGCTATTTTTTTATTAACAAAAGCAGAGCTCGTTATTAAGCTTGATTTATTTTTTATATTTGTGGAAAAAGTTTTACCACTCCTTGTATTAGTGGCTCTTACTTGTGATTTATTTGTATTCATAATATTCATAGAATTAGGTTTAGTACCCAATGTGCCTGTTTTTACCTCCTTTCCTACAGCAGCTTTACCATAATTTCTTAATCTCAAAGGCATGGTTTCTAGTACTGAACTTGGTAAATATTTTAAATTATGAGTTAAATATGCACATTCTTCTTCTGAAAATTCATAGTCTTGATGATGCGAATATTTATATTTTTTTAAATTTAAATTTTTATCATTAAAAACAAAGAAAGCTTCTACACTTTCAGGCAAAGGCCTTTTCTTTATATACTTTTCTTTTTTTCCTAAAATTTCATTGACCCAATGATCCACTTTGAAGGTATCCTTAACTTTTAAATCTTTATCAGAAATATTATATAAATAATTCATATAATATTTCTTTCCACGCAAATTATCTGGTATACTTTCTTGTTTTACTGTTAATGGGTCTGTGTATGGCTTATTTTCCTCTTTTATATACAAATCATTAGAATTTTCTTTAGGATATTTGTCCTCATTTTTTTCTATACTTTTCGCTTTAAATATATAAAAATTGTTTTTCTTTTTTTTGTTAGCAATTTGATTTTCATTTTCTTTACTATCTAAATATAAATTATTATGGCTTAATTCTTCTAAATTAGCAGCTTCTGATCTCAAAGTTCTAAAATTTGTATTAGTACGCTTAGAAGCTGTCTGTCTATGGAATATTTGACGTTCAATATTTTTCGTATCTTTTGTTTTAAAAGTCTTTGCTTGTTGTATATCATTATTATCTTCATTATTTTCATCATCGTCTTTTTCTTTAAAATTTTGTTCAATTTCCTCTTCTCCTCTTAAATAATCTTCATAATTTTTTTCACTGGCTATATGACTTACGTCCAGGTCTCCAGGCTTCCTTCCTCTTGGTTCATTTTTATCTGCAAATAGATTTTTATTCAAATTTTTATTCATGGTTCCAAAATATCTCGATTGCTCCTTACTGGTTAAATCAATATTAGTATTTACTGCTTTTCTATCAAAAATTGAACTCCTTATTAATTGAATTAATTTGTTTCCTTTTAAATTTTTTTGTAAATTTTGGGCATTCATTGTATGAGCAAATAAATTGGTTCCTTCTTTTATTGCATCTGGAATTAAATTAATATCATTCATTGATACATTTTGATCAATACTTATATGGGAATCACGACTCAAAAAACTTATATTTGCATTATTATTTCCATATTCATCTTCTCTGTTATTTTTAATTTCTTCATTTGAATTTAATAAATCTAAAAAATTGTTTTTTTCAATTTCAATTAAATTATTATTTGAATTCATTTCATTACTGGTATTATTTTGATCTATATTAAAGTTATTACTGTTGTTTTTAAGATAATTTTCTAAATCATCAGGTTCTGCAGTATATTGCAAAAATTTCAAAAAAGATTTTCTTTTTCCTACATTTTTTAAATTAGTTCCTCTTTTTTCTTGCTTTTTTAGAAAATTATCCAAATTAAATTTATCTCTTAATCTTTTTAATTTCTTTTGTATCTGGACATCATCTTTTAATTTAATTACAGAATTCAAAATAGTTCTTGGTCTTGCAAAACTGACTTTTTCATCTAATTTATTGTTATCATGATTTATCATTTTTTTTTCAGTTATAATAATGTCATTATAGTCTATATCTGAGTTACTTTCATTATTTTTATCTTCTTCACTTGAATCTTTTAATGAATTTGCCCCTTTAAATTGAGAAAAACTTTGATTCATATTTGATAAAGATAAATCAGTTAAAAATGATAAATCATCAACAATAACTTCTTGATTTATTTCAATTTTTTTTTCTTCTCGACGTTTCTCTTTTACAGCTTTAGACTCTTTACTTTTAAATTTATTCAATTTTTGTTGGTTTTCTTTGAGTTTTTCTTTTTCTTCCCTTTCCTTCTTTTTTTTTTCATTTATTATTCTTATTTCTTTTTCATAAGGCAAATCTTCCTCCATTATTATTTTGTTCATTTGGGTTTTTTTTAATTCTTTTTTTTCTATTTTTCTCCTTAAGGCATTTCTTTCTTCATCTTCTTGATTTTCAGGAGCCTTTATATTTTGATTTACGGTTTCCTTTCTTTTTTTAATATTTTCCAAAGTGTTAGTTATGGCATCTTTTACCATTTCTGGATTTATTTTACTCATCATTTTTAAAATACCATTCTTAATTTCATCATCATTATTTTTGCTATTGTTTTTCAAGGATGAGTGTCCTCCTGAATTATTCTTTTTAATATTAGAATTTGTACTTTTTATTGATTTATTCGTTTTTAATTTGCTTTGTGTTGTGTTTACTTTATCAATATTTTCAGTCTCTTTTTTTTCTTCTTTTTTCTTCTCTTTAACATTTAGTTTCATTTCTCTCCTTTTTTCATCAATTAAAGCATCTATTTCTTTTTGTTGTCTTTTTATATCTTTTCCTAAGAATGTTTCCTCTGCATCAATTCTCAAATCTTGTAAATACAATTCTTCTGGATTATTATTACTCATAATATATATATCTTGGATTGTGGAGTATAATATTGGAATATTTCTTTTATTTTTGTTAATATGGAATGCTTCATCTTTTACTTTGTAATATAAATCTACTAGTGCTTGATCACTTTTACGATTATTATTCTCTTTCTTTTTTTTATTTCTTTCTTTCTTATCAATTTTCTCTTTTTCTTTTAAATCAAATTTAGACATTAATAATTTAAAGAAACTTTTTTTTTCTTGAAGTAATTTCCTTTCGGTTTCTATATGCTCAAATTCAGAATTAGTTACCGCTAAAAATAAGTTAATTAAATAAAAAGCACCCATGAATATAAATAAATGGAAATAAAAGAATATTATAATAGGATTAATAAATATTTTATCTTTAAAAGTTTTACTAACATATGTAAATATATTTGTCCATCCTTCTAATGTAACCATTACAAAAATAGTTACAAATCCTGTTAAAGTATTATCAAAATTTATAGCACCAGAATCCGGATTTCGATATCCTTTGGCGCAAATATATCTAATTCCATATTTACTTAATTCTTCGCAATCAGAATCAAAAGAACACATTTGTTTACTTTTTTGTGTTGAATATAAAAATCCATAATTGACATTCATACATCTTCGATAAAAATTTCCCATCCACATTTGTCTTCCTGCTATTGCAAAAATCAAAAAGAAGAAAATTAAAACAATTGTAGTTTCCCCCAAATGTGCTATAGACGCAAGTAGTGCAGTGACTAATTTTTTTAATCCTTTGAATCTTTTTACAGTTTTCAAAGGACGTAAAATCCTAAAAGCTCTTAATCCTGCTAAACCACTAATTTTTGTTCCATTCATTAACCTTTCAATAATAAATGATATCCATCCTACTAAAACTACAAAGAAATCTAGAATATTCCAATAGTCTTTAATATAGGCATCTTCTGCACTCCAAAATTTAAATGAAATAATTTTTAATATTGCTTCAATAGTATAAAAATATAAAAAATATTGATCAGATAAATTACCTAAATTATTAGAATCAGTAGGGTCTGATATCAAAATTAGAAGAGTATTAAGAATAATTATCAATAAAGATAAATTATCAAAAATCCAATTATCAACAAAAAATCTACACCAAAAACGAGCATAAACAAGTATTTTATTTATTTTTTTTCTTTCTTCCATACAACAACAATAATCAAAAAAACGTCTTGCCTGTTCTTCTTTTCTTAAAATTTTAAAATCAATAACTTCTTTTGCTCCAATTTCTTTTTCACTTTCCATAGCAAATCTTGGGAAAACACCTTTTTGGGAGCCATCGAAATAGCATCCTAATAATCTTCCTTTGTATAATAACCCCTCAGTATTATTCATAATTAAATTTAATTTAGGCTTTTCAATGGTTTTAGCTTTTATATATTCTTTTTCAATTTTTACAATTTCTTGGTCTAATTCTTCTGTATTTAAACCCTTTGAAGCCTGAGCATCTCTTTCTTTCTTTTTGGCAATTAATTTTCTTTTCACATCTAACTTATTCATCTCATGATTAATTTCTTGAACTTCTTTATCTTGAATATTATTAATATCATATCTAAAGACTTCATCTTTAAAAAATTGTTCTTTATAAAATATGTCATATTCAACTAATTGGCTTTTATCTACAGGTGTGATTGAGTCTATATTACTTTCGTTGGCATCTTCTTCTTTATTCAATATAATATATATATCCTTACTAATTCCTGAGTCTTCTTCATCTTCTTTTTGAAATGATTTTTCTTCCTCTAATTCCTTTTCATCAATTTGCTTTTCTTTATCTAACTCTTTATTTTTGGCTTTTTTCATAGTTTGATGTTTCAAAATATCTCTTACACTTTTTTTGCTTGTTTTATCAACATTTGCATTTTGATTTGCTTTTAATTTATTTTGAACGAATTGAGGATCAAATTTTTTTGTTGTTTTCCTTTTTTTCTGGCTTCTTACCATCTTTTTCAATAGCTTTTTTCTTTCCGGATTATAATGTTTAGAAACACATTTCTTGAAAACCATTAAGCCCGCATCAATTAAGGCTTCTATGCCTAAATTAAAAGAAATATTTGAATCAGTTTCTGATACACTTTGGCCCTCTTTTAATTTTTCAAATTTTGATGTCTGTTTATTTATCTGTTCATCAATCAATTTCATTTCTTCAAATCTACGTAAGGATGTAAGATTTACTTGGTGTATATAATCTTGTTCTTTTTCTTTCATATTTTCTAGCTTTTTTTTCTTAGAGTTAATTTTGTCACCTTTATCACCTTTAATATCGATAATTGTCTGTTTTGTTAATTTAATACTTCCTTTATTTCCTTCTCTTCTTTTTTTAGGAGATTTTCTAGGAGAAGATACACTATTTCTTTTACTAGGACTCGTATTTAATTTAGATTCTTCATTCCCCTTTTTTTCTTCTTCTTTGATTTCTATTTCTTTTTTTTCCTTTGAAATATTTCCTTCTTTTTCATTAGAAATTTTTTCTTTTTTTTCCTTTTTATTTTTTCCTTCTTTTTCATTAGAAAGTATTTCTTTGTTTTCTTCTTCTATTTTTACTTTTTTTTCCCTTTTAGTTTTTCCTTCTTTTTCATTAGTAATTTTTTCCCTTTTTTCTTCTTCGATTTTTACTTTCTTTTCCTTTGAAATACTACCTTCTTTTTCTTCAGAAATATTACCTTTCTCTTCTTCTTCAATTTTTTCTTTTTGTTCCTTTGAAATATTTCCTTCTTTTTCTTTAGAAATACTACCTTTTTCATCTTTTTCAACTTTTTCTTTTTTTTCCTTTGAAATATTTCCTTCTTTTTCTATTATTTTTTTTACTTCTTTTTTCTTTGGAATATTCTCTTCTTTTTCATTAGAAATATTATCTTTTTTGTCTTCTTTTTTTTCTTTTTCATCTTCTTTTTCGCCTTCTTTTTTTATTTGTTTTTCATTAGCATCTCTGGTTCCCTTTTTCTTTTTTTCCTTTTTTTCTTTTGAATTCTTATCTTCTTTAGTCTTATCTTCTTTAGTCTTTTCTTCTTTATTTTTTTCTTTTTTTCCCTTATTTTCCTTTAAATATGTAAGGAATTTATTGAAATTATTTTTTTTAATTTTTCTTGTTTTTATATTATAAACTTTTTTAATACTAATTAACCCTAATTCAATTTTGTTTAGGTATATTAATTTGTTTGTCATTCTTCTAAAAGCTATATTCCTCATAATTTTAGGAAGTTTCATTTCTAACTTTTCTAAGCCATTTTTTAGTCTCATTAATCTTTCTTCTTTTTTCAGTTGTTGTTTTTTCTCTTTTTGTTGTTGAAATTTACTTGAAACAATTTTCATTTGTTGTAGTTTATTCATTTCTTTCTTATGTATATAATCTTGCAAACTTCCTCCTTGTTTTTTTATTTGTATCATTTCATTTATTTTTGTTTCAATGTCTTCACTTGAAGATTGGGATATTAATTCAAGATCTCCTACTCTATATTTTTCATATATATCTTTTTCATCTTCTTTTTGGGCTTGTGTTTTTTTTTTTAATTTGTAAACATCATCTTTGCTCTTTTTATCTAACAAATCCATTTTCTCTTCAGTTATATTTTTTTTGGCTTTCTTTTTGATTTTCATTATAATTAATAATTAATTTATGTAATTCTTAAAATAATTATATTATTTTATTTATTTTAAAATATTTATTTTTTATATTTATTATTTTTTAAATTTGATAATTATAATATTCAAATGGGGATGGGAAATTTTTATCGAAGATGTATGAATGTCAATTATGGATTTTTATATTCAACACAAAAAAGTAAACAAATGTGTTCTTTTGATTCTGATTGCGAAGAATT
>JAJMZR010014253.1:0-10575 GCA_023807225.1 Epidinium caudatum
ATATTAGTATATGATGAAAAAGATTTTAAATATATAAAAATTGATGATTCAAAACTAATTTTTACAGATGATAAAATAGATACCTTAAATCATAATATTATTAATATTTTATTTTACAATAAATTTCTATCTAAAAATAATATTATTTATACTTTTATTCAAAATTTATCTTTTTGAAATTTAAAACAATAATTTATAAATTTATTTATAAGTTATTAAGTGTATTTTTGAAATGAAAATAAAATAAATAAAGTCATGAGAAACAATGCTCACATTGATAATTCCTCTAATTCTTCGATGGATGAAATAAAAGAAGACATTGAATATATGAAAAGATGCTTATGTAAGATATTTATAAAAGATAATATTTCTGGAACAGGATTTTTTACTAAAATTCCATATCAATCTCAAATATTACCTGTGCTATTCACAACTAGTCATGTTATTAGAAATACTGACATTAATAATAATGAAAAAATTAAAATATTAGTATATGATGAAAAAGATTTTAAATATATAAAAATTGATGATTCAAAACTAATTTTTACAGATGATAAAATAGATATGACAATTATAGAAATAGAAGAACATGAAGAAAAACTATATAATTACCTTGAATTAGAAGATAAAACGAATAAAGATTATTTAAAAGTTAATAAATCAATATATCTTTTAAATTATCCTAAAATAAATAGTATTGTTAAGTCAAATGGAATATTATCTGAAATAACAGATAAATATTTGTTTCATTCATGTAAAATTGAAGAAGGATCATTAGGCTCACCAATTTTAACATCTGATATTAATAAAGTAATTGGCATTAATTGTGAAAAATCAAATTATGATTTTAATAAAGGATTATTCATTAAATATTCTATTAATGAATTAAATAAATTAAATGAAATGACAATAAAATATAATGTTAATGAAGATGATTATAAAATTAAAATATTTGGAAAAAAATTTGTTGAAAGAAATAAAAAGAATTGTAAAATTATAATAGAAGATATAGAAACTGAAATAAGAGAATACATATACATTACTGAAAATATGAGAATTAAAAAAATGTTAGAAATAAAACTAAAAGAAAAAAGAAAAATTACAGATATGAGTTATATGTTCAGTGATGATATCAAGTATAATACCAGTTGTGGCTCCCTATCATCATTAACTGATTTTTCCGAATGGAACACAAAAAATGTCACTGATTTGAGTTATATGTTTTACAATCTTTCATCAATATTACATTTGCCTGGAATTTCAAAATGGGATACTTCAAATGTCGTCAATATGAGCTACATGTTTTCGCATTGCAAATCATTAAAGGAATTGCCAGATATTTCTAATTGGAATATCAAAAATGTTACTAATTTAAAAGGAATTTTTTCTCATTGCGAATCATTGGTGAAATTACCTGATATTTCAAAATGGGAAGTAAGTAATGTTGTTGATATAAGTAATATGTTTGATGATTGTAAGGCCTTAAAAGAACTTCCAGATATTTCCAAATGGAAAACAGAAAAGATTATTAAAATGAAATCCTTATTTTATGGATGCTCCTCATTATTGACTTTATCTGATATATCTAAATGGGATATTAAAAATGTAAAAGATATAAGTTATATCTTTTCTAATTGCAAATCATTAATATCATTACCTGATATTTCAAAATGGAATACTATAAATGTTTTTGATATGAGTAATTTGTTTGATAATTGCTTATCTTTATTGGAATTACCTGATATATCTAAATGGGATACAAAAAATGTAATTGATATAAGTAATATGTTTATTAATTGTAAATCGATATCATCTTTGCCTGATATATCTAAATGGGATACCTCAAATATGAATAATATAAGTTATATGTTTTCTCACTGTAAAAAATTGTTAGCTTTACCTGAAATTTCAAAATGGAATATCAAAAAAGTTACTAATATAAGTAATATATTTCTTGATTGTCCATCATTGATAAATTTACCTGACATTTCTTTATGGGACACTAAAAATGTTAATTTTATGAGCAATTTATTTTGTTACTGTTCATCACTAGAAGCTATACCAGATATTTCTAAATGGAATACAAAAAAAGTCACTAATATGAGTTATATGTTTGCTCATTGTAAATCATTATTAAATATTCCAGATATTTCTAAATGGGACACATTAAATGTCTCAAAAATAAACAATATGTTCTGTGATTGTGAATTATTATTATCTTTGTCAAATATTTCTAAATGGAATACAGAAAATATTACAGATATAAGTTATTTATTTAGCAATTGTAAGTCATTATTATCTTTGCCTGATATTTCTAAGTGGAATACTTTACAAGTCAATGATATGAATAATATATTTTCAAATTGTAAATCATTATTATATTTACCTGATATTTCTCAGTGGAATATTAAAAATGTCAAAAATATAAGTTATATGTTTTATTATTGTTCATCATTATCCGATTTACCTGATATTTCAAAATGGGATACTAATAATATAATTAATATGGAAAATTTATTTTCTAATTGTTCATCACTAACTTCATTACCTGATATTTCTAAATGGGATATCAAAGATATTGTCAATGCCAACTATCTTTTTTGCAATTGTATATCATTGAATTATTTGCCAGAAATATACAAATGGGGTTTAAAGAAAGACATAAGTCGGGAAAATTTATATTCAGGTTGTTTCAATTGTCTAAATGATGACTCATAAATATTTTAATAAAATATAATTAATGTAATTTAAATTATAAAAATGAGTTGAGTATTTTCTTTGTTTATCCTTGAAATTATTTGAGGTAGATAACTACCTTAGCTCTTTTTGAGACAGTTTGCAGAATGGAATGAGGTTTAGCACAAACATGAAAATTAAATTATTCAGATGAAGTTATTTTTTTTGATGAATAAGAAATTATTATTAGTTTTTTCTCTTATTCTTTTTTTAATATTGAATTTGAATTAATAAAAAATGAATTTATATTATAAAATTTCCTTTTTAATGTTGGAAATAATATTTTATAATTTTTAAATTATAAATAAAAATGCTAATATTAATCAATTTTTTGCAAATCATTATTATTCTTATTTTATATAATGAATCATTGTCTTTAGGCCAATTTGGTCATGGTTCAAGTGCAGTACAAACATTATCATTTTCTACTCGTGAAGAAATAAAAAGATTAATATCAAATGATTTGAATCATGAAATTTTCAGCCAAACTTCAGTAAACGGAGATTCATACATTTTTTTTATAATAGGATATAATCAAATTAAAAAAGTATCTTATTCAAATCCCATCACTTTGGATAATATAAATATTAATTTATATCGTGCTTCATCTTATTATTTATATCTTCCCAAATTAATTAGTAGCCAAAAATCTGTGTTATTTGGATTTTGTACTAACTCTCATTATTTATCTTTATACGAATATACAAACTCAGGTTTAAATAGCTTAAAATTAATAACTTATGAAGAAGTTAAAATTATTGAAACAAATAATGAATGCTCAGGCTCAAGTTTTATTGGGAAAAATGACTTTAACCAAAAATTATATATTAGCAATGCTTATTCCCGGTATATAAATGATGAAGTTTCCAAGAGTATACTTTATGATATTAAAATATTTGAATATAATCTACAAACTATTGAAGTTAATTATTATGTTGGAAAATCTTTCAAAGTAGAACTAATCAATTTTTCCACAAGTCATCCGAGCAACTTTGATCCCGATATTTTAGGGGATTTGATTTCCTTGTTAAATAAAGAAGGAAGTTCATTAATTAAATGCAAAATAATTAATTCTTTTATTAATAGGAATCAAAATGATATTTATTATGATAAAGAGACTATTTTACTATGCTTATATTACTCAAAGGATTTGACGAATAGTCTAGATAACGAGCCTAAACTATCATTGAAATTAAATTTATTCAAAAATTCAATGGGCTCAACTGAATTAAGTTTAATATCAAGTGTGACAATTAAGGATTCAATTTTAGTGAAAAATGCATATTTTAATTATTTCCCTTATCCATCTTTGATTAACTTCAAAAGTGAAAATGAGATTTACATCACTTTAAAAAGTGCAAAATATAGTGAAATTTATTCTGTAAAAATTAATACTAAAACTCTGATTTTAAGCAGTGTTCAATTAATGGAAAATTTTGGATTTGTGGATTATCAGACTGATACCGGTTTGTTACTGAGCTCAAGTAGTGTTAATCATATTTCTTTTTGCACAAGGGAATATATTGGCTCTTTCTACATAGTGAGATTTAATTCAGATACTAATATATTAAGTATATTTACTTATGGGGATAAAAATAAAAATATTTACCAAGATACAGAAATTCAATTAAATGTTTATACGAAGTTGAACATTCCATCAAGTCAAGTAATAAAAAGAATTGAAACTACATCACTTAGTAATGTTTTACTAGGAATTTTATTGATTACTAATTCTAATGAATATTTAGTTTTTATACAATATCCAATGTGTGAAAAATTGGATAATAAAATATTCCAATTATATACTAATGAAAATAGAGATGTTACAAATAGTAATTTTATTCCCACATCTATAACTGATTCTCAGCACTCACAAATATTTTCTTACTCAAATTATTTTATTGACTATACTTCATCTCAGTATTCAAGCATATATTCTAAAATTGAATTTAATGATGAGTATTTAACCTCAAGCGAAAAGGCTGAGTTTTTAGATATTATTTATTCCGATGCTACCAATAATAAAATAACATTAAAAGCAAATAATCATATCAGTAATTTAGAAATAATATATAATCTTTATTATGAAGATACTGTTTTAAGTGACCATAATAAATTTTATTCTTCAACATGCTCATTTTATGTCGACATATGTCATTACTCATGTCGGACCTGCATCGCCTTTTCTAGCAACGATGCTAACACCCGATGCATCGACTGTCTATCTCCAGATTTCGCTCCCCTGGTTGACAACCCCACTGTTTGTGTAAATAAGAGCAAAATCCCAATAGAAGGATATTACTTTGATGAAGATGACAATATATTTTACAAATGCCATATTTATTGCAAATATTGTGCTGGGCCTTTTGCTACTGATTGCTTAAAGTGCGCTTCAAATTCGGAATATTTATTAGAAGAAAATTTGGGAACAATAACAATAAATTCAAAAATTTACGAATATTCTAAATGTGGAGCATGTTCTACTTATACATATTTTTGGTATACAAATAATAATTTCGATGATGGGTCAGTTAAGGTATGCTTGGAAATTTCTGTTAATAGGTGTCCTGATAACTTCCCTTATGAGTATGAAGAAGTGTGCTATCAAAATTGTGAAAAAACTGGGTCAGAAAATATATACGGAAATCCGAGAAATAAAAGATGTCAAGATGAGTGCGATAACGGAATTTTTTTTTATGAGAATAATACTTGTATAGAATCTTGTCCTTCTGATTATTATTATTTTGCCTTAGATAAATATTGTATAGAAAAATGCATTAATTTATTATATCATGTTAGGGAAGAAAAATGGGATGAAAATAATGAGTTATATTTTGAGTTGACATGTCAAACCACATGTCCTAGAGATATTATGCCATATTCTTTTGAAGATGAAAGTGGTAATAAATATTGTATTTCAAAATGCTCAGATTTTCCTTATTATTTCGGTGATTTTGAAATTTTATATAATATATATTACAAAAATACTTTAATATGCCGTTCTAAATCTCAATGCAATGATTTTAGAGATGAATATGGTAATATTAAATATGTGGCCTTAATTGAAGAATCTTCATCTTCAGGGGAAATTACCACAAAAAGAGTATGTCTTCCAGAATGCAAAGAAATAGGACAATATCTATTACCTCCTTCATATATAGATGTTGAAAATACTCAACCAGAAGGTGTTGATTGCACTGTGGAATGCCCAAATGGGTATGCAAATTATTCTTGGACATGTATAGAATGCGCTTCAATTTATTATTACGAATATGAAAAAAATTGTGTTGAAGAATGTCCTACACATTCTTTCCAGTTGAGTTCTTACCCATATAAATGTTTCTCTTCTTGTCCGGATGATTATCCTTACCAAGATAATTTTGAATATAAATGCTATCAAAATTTGGAAGATGTTCCTTTACATGAAGAAGAAGTTGGAAGATATTGTGATAAAACGAAGCATTTATGGTATAAAATATATAATGTTAATAATGTTCCTATTGTTATTTGTTTGAATGATACTAATGCTTTTATGTCTTGTGCTGCCGTTGTGCCTGATTATCCTTATACTAATAAAGCCAATCATGAATGCGTCAAAAGTTGCCCCACTTCATATACAACTCAAAATGAGCATACAAGATTCTGTGATTTAGATACAAACAAAAATGTTGATTTTGATGAAATAAGAAATACATTATTAACTCATGAGTTAACAAATAAAGTAACAAAAAATGAATCAAATATAATAATAGTAGAAAAAGATTATAATCAAGAATTTACCATATCATTTTATTTATTTAATTACAGTAATATTTTAGAAAAGAAAAATAGGGGGGAAGACATTGAAGTGTCTATCCAACAGACAAATGGGGATATAAGAAGAGACCCTTTTGCACCCTGGTACTACCAAAATGGCTCGGAATTAATAATATCAGACCAATGTGAAAGCATTTTAAGAACTTCTTATAATATACCATATTATACTTCATATGAATACACAGTTGACGTAGTGTCTTATGTTAATGGCATAAAAGTTACTAATACACAGACGAGAAGATATTACATTCCCCAGTATCTATTAGGAGTAATTATGAATATCAAAAGAAATGGCACATGTCAGGTAGAATATAAATTATATAATCCAAAAGATACTTCCGTTGAATTAGATTTAGGTTTATGTTCTCATGTTGAGGATGGTAAAACAAATATATCTTTAATTAATATAGAAAGAGATTTAAATACATATACATATAGTGTATTTGATGTAGTTTATTCATATTATATAAATAATAAAGATAATCCCTTTGGTGGGAGGAATTCCGCAAAATATGTATATGATATTTTCAACAAAAGCTCAGACTTTTTTAAGGATCCTTGTTCCCCGTTTATGTCAAAATATGGTACAGATGTTCTTACCATAGATAGATATAAAGATTATTATAATAAAATTGATTTCTGTGAAGAAAATTGCGAATATTTAGGAACTAAAAAAAGTTATAAAAATTTAGGAGGAACATATGTTCAAATTTCTTGTCAATGTCCGATAAAGCCAAATTATAATAAACAAGGTAATATTAACTTTATTCCTGTCATTAAAGATGATGATAATATTGATGAATCTACTCTTTCTTCAAAGGAAAGACAGAATTTAGAAGAGAAAAGGACTATGGCATATGAAATTGACTTTCAATCTTTCAAAACTCAAATTTTTATGTGCTTTAAAAAAATTCTTAATATAAGAAGTATTTTTAGTCAGGAGAATTTTATTGGTTTATTTGTTTGTGCATGCTTTTTATCAATAATTGTTTTATATATTACTCAATGCATAGTTGGCATTTCCCACTTAGAAGAAACTCTCAGATTTATCAGATTAGGCAAATTCGACCACGGCTTAAATTTATTTTTTACTGTTAAAGACTATATCAAAGAAGCAAAAAAAAGAGAAGCATGCTACAAATTGCGAAAAAGTAAAAAAAAAATCACAAAAGATAAAAAAAAGCCAAAAAACGAAACATTAGTGCAAACAGATCATAAAATAAAACATGCAGAAAATAATCTTAGAAGAAAGTTGGAAGGGAAGCCTATGATATACGAAGATAGGCAACCTGATGAATTAGAGCTGATTAGAGGTAGAATAAAAGATTTAGAAGAGCAATTGAGACAAAAGTATTTAAAAAAAGGAATAAAGAATAAAAAAATAAAGATTCATATCGGGAAAGTAAATGAAGAAGAAAATCCGCAAGAAATAAAAAATTTAAAATTGGAAATAAAATTAACTAAAAAAAGGCTGAAGGAAATGAAAAAGAAAAAAAAAGAAATAGATATGGAAAAGATGAAATATCATTCTTTGTCTTCTATTGCTTCTATTCCACCCCAGCCTCCAAAAAGAGTTTTAAGTGAATTGCCTATGGCCGATGAAATTTCCGACCATGATGAAATCATTCATAAAGAAAATAAAGAAAATATTGATGATATTAAATTAACTATTAAAAATGAAGAAGAAGAGAAGAAAAAGAAAGAAAAGGAAAAAAAGGATAAAAAGAAGCAAAAAGAGAAAAAGAAAAAAAAAGATAAATTAGTCTTAAATGAGAAAAAAAATAAAAAAGAGGAAGAAAACAAAGAAGAAGAAAAGAAGGAAGAAGAAGAAAAGAAAGAAGAAGAAACAAAAAAGGAAGAGGAAGACAAAAAAGATAATGATTTGGTATCCAATTCAAAATTAGATTCAAGTTGGGAATCCTATGATTCCAACGACCCTCAAGGTCTTTTCAAGAAATTAGAAAAAGAAAAAACCGACAAAGAAAAAGAAGAAAAAAAGAAAGAAAAAGAAAAAAAGCAAATAGAGATCAAAAAACTATTAGTTAAAAAAAGAGAAAAAGATAAAAAGAGAAGAAATGATTTACTCCCTGAAGAAGAAGAAAAAAAAAGGAAATATGAAGAATCAAAAAAAAAGAAAGAAGAAGAAAAAAGGAAAAAAGAAATTGAAAAATTAAAAAATGAAGAAAAAATGGAAAAGGAAAATGAAGAACAAAATATCACAGATAAAAATAGTAAGGATAAAAAAAGCCAAAATAAAATTTCAAATAAACAGGAACAAAAAAGTATCATTAAAAGTGATATAAAAAGCATTAAAATGTCAATTAAAGAAGATAAAAAAAGCGATATTAAGAGCAACAAAAATTCTAAAATTGAAGATAATAAAAATGAGACCAAAACAATTGGAGATAAAATTTCAAAAATTGAAGAAGAAAAAAGTGAGAATAAAAAAAGTGATAAAAATTCTGAAAATAGTGAAAAAAATCAAAATGATGATAAATTAGAAAAAGAAAATGATAATAAAGAAGAAGAGGAAGAAAAAAATTATAATGATATGAATTTAGATGATAATGAAAATAAAGATAAAGATAAGGTAAACCCATTAGATAATATTGATATTAATGAGGAATTGCCAGAAGAAAATTTATCAGAACTAGAAAAAGGAAATGAAGATGATAATAATAATAATATAAATACCAAAGATAATTTGAACAACTCTGATGATGATTATGAGAATGACGAAGATGATGAAAATGATAATGAAGAGAATATATCAGAAAAAGAAACTCAAATGAAAAAGTCAAAAAATAGAAAAAAAAGAGTAAAAGATGAATTTTTCAGAAATATATTAAAAAAGAAATATCAATTTAAAAATCTTCGAGCATTTTATGATGAGGCCCCCGATAATTTTTATAGAGAATATTCTATTATTAGTTTCAATGATTTATTCACATCTAATGATTTTTTTTACCTATATGTTGACATTGAAATAAATGATATGACATATAGACGGGCCTTAAAAGAGGACTGTAGATCCTTTTGTGAAATGTATTGGTCTTTTTTAAAATATAAAAATAATTTTATATTTTGTTTGATAAAAGATTATTTTAATATAATTCCAATCAAAATAGCATTACTAATATATTGCCTTTCTTTATATCCACTTTTTGCTTGCTTATTTATATTTGATGCATTATTGCATTCAATTTATGCTAAATCAAATGAAAATAAAAGATATGAATTATTAAACGGTCATGTTGCCAGTGTATTCCAATATCTTTTAGCTCCTTTACTTGTTGATATTATCTGTTTTATTTTTAAAAAATTCTTTTTAACTGAAAATGACATTATTGATTTTATACATAAAAAAAAATATCATTCTAATTATATTTTACAAGAAATGGCTAAAGGCCGTGATGCCAGAGATGAAAGAGATGAGTTAGAAAAAATGGAAATACTAAAAAGAATCCAAAATCAAAATAAGAATAAAAATAAATCTGATGAAAAACATGATTTATATTATGGTTCAGGAGAAAATTATGAGAATATAGAAGGAGAGTCAAATAAAGATTATGAAAAAGAATTTGAAGAAAATAGAACAATAATAAACGAAATAAGAATGGAGGTTAATCAATTCCATGATAGAATTAATACAAAACAAAATTGCTTTTTTATAATAATATTCATATTTAGTCTATTTAACTTTTATTATGTATCTGTATTCACAATGGTCTATTATAATTGCACAAAAAAATTAATTATATCATGCTTAATTTCAATAGGAATTAATTTTATATATCCTTTTTTGAATTGCTTTGTTTTTGTTTCGATAAGACATTTCTCGTTAAATCATGGATTTATAAATTATTACAAATTAAGTAAAATACTTTCTTTTTTATAATAATAAAATGATTTTATTTCATTATATAATTATTATTATTAACTAAATTTAATTATTCAAAAAAATTTTAAAAAAAATATGCCATCTATGGGGATTGGGGATTGGGGATTGGGGATTGGGGATTG
>JAJMZR010014254.1:0-10547 GCA_023807225.1 Epidinium caudatum
GCAATTCTATTTTTGGCAGATTCTTTCTTTACTTCTCTAGCGTTATCTCTCCATTGTAATAATTTTCTCTTTAAGTACATATTTCTCTTTTCATCTTCACTTTCAAAGTAATTACCCATGATTCCCATGATTCTTCTTCTGTATTTATCCCAGTCACCCCAAACTTTTCTAAGTTGGGTGAAGAAATCAGCAGCTCTTGCAGCTGGGACAGCTTTAAGAACATTTCTTGCTTGAGCAACATCAGCTAATGTATTAACTGAATTAGTTAAATATTTTCTATCAACTTCTTTCATTGCTTTATCAAATAATTCATCTCTTTCTTTTATTTTCTTAACTTGCATGAACCATTTTCTTATGAAGAATCTTTTAGCTAAGAATTTATTTCTTTCTTCCCAATTTGTGAATAATGATTTCATAAGAACTAAAATCTTTTTGAATTCAATACCTTCTTTGAATTGATCTCTTCCAGTAATAGTAAATCTTCCTCTTAATTTTTCAGCCATATCTCTTAATTTAAGCCAATTTCTTAATCTTGATTTCAATTGATATAATGCAGTCTTGTTGACAAACATGTCATATTTACTAGCTAATTCTTTCCAGTTATTAACAGCTATATCATTCTTGAATTTACCTGAAATCCATCTGGCAATTCTATTTTTGGCAGCTTCTTTTCTTAAATCTCTAGCGTTATCTCTCCATTGTAATAATTTTCTCTTTAAGTAGTTCATTCTCTTTTCATCTTCACTTTCTAAATAATTACCCATTATTTCAAGAATTCTTCTTCTGATTTTATCCCAGTCTCCCCATACCTTTTTAAGTTGAGTGAAGAAATCAGCAGCTCTGGCGACTGGAACAGCTTTAAGTACTTTAGTAGTTTCACTAATATCAGCTAAGGTATTAGCAGTATTAGTTAAATATTTTCTATCAACTTCTTTCATTGCTTTATCAAATAAATCATCTCTTTCTCTGAGTTTTTTAACTTGCATGAACCATTTTCTAATGAAGAATCTTTTAGCTAAGAATTTATTTCTTTCTTCCCAATTGGTGAATAATGATTTCATTAAAACTAATATTTTTTTGAATTCAATACCATCTTTGAATTGATCTCTTCCAGTAATAGTAAATCTATTTCTTAATTTTTCAGCAAAGTCTCTTAATTTAAGCCAATTTCTTAATCTTGATTTCAATTGATATAATGCAGTCTTGTTGATAAGCATATCATATTTACCAGCTAATTCTTTCCAGTTATTAACAGCTATATCATTCTTGAATTTACCTGAAATCCATCTGGCAATTTTATGTTTGGCAGCTTCTTTTCTTAAATCTCTAGCGTTATCTCTCCATTGTAATAATTTTCTCTTTAAATAGTTCATTCTCTTTTCGTCTTCACTTTCTAAATAATTACCCATTATTTCAAGAATTCTTCTTCTGATTTTATCCCAGTCTCCCCATACTTTTTTGAGTTGAGTGAAGAAATCAGCAGCTCTGGCGACTGGAACAGCTTTAAGTACTTTAGTAGTTTCACTAATATCAGCTAAGGTATTAGCAGTATTAGTTAAATATTTTCTATCAACTTCTTTCATTGCTTTATCAAATAATTGATCTCTTTCTCTAAGTTTTTTAACTTGCATGAACCATTTTCTAATGAAGAATCTTTTAGCTAAGAATTTATTTCTTTCTTCCCAATTGGTGAATAATGATTTCATTAAAACTAATATTTTTTTGAATTCAATACCATCTTTGAATTGATCTCTTCCAGTAATAGTAAATCTATTTCTTAATTTTTCAGCAAAGTCTCTTAATTTAAGCCAATTTCTTAATCTTGATTTCAATTGATATAATGCAGTCTTGTTGATAAGCATATCATATTTACCAGCTAATTCTTTCCAGTTATTAACAGCTATATCATTTTTGAATCTACCTGAAATCCATCTGGCAATTCTATTTTTGGCAGCTTCTTTTCTTAAATCTCTAGCGTTATCTCTCCATTGTAATAATTTTCTCTTTAAGTAGTTCATTCTCTTTTCATCTTCACTTTCTAAATAATTACCCATTATTTCAAGAATTCTTCTTCTGATTTTATCCCAGTCTCCCCATACCTTTTTAAGTTGAGTGAAGAAATCAGCAGCTCTGGCGACTGGAACAGCTTTAAGTACTTTAGTAGTTTCACTAATATCAGCTAAGGTATTAGCAGTATTAGTTAAATATTTTCTATCAACTTCTTTCATTGCTTTATCAAATAATTGATCTCTTTCTCTAAGTTTTTTAACTTGCATGAACCATTTTCTAATGAAGAATCTTTTAGCTAAGAATTTATTTCTTTCTTCCCAATTTTCAAATAATGTTCTCATTAAAATTAAAATCTTTTTGAATTCAATACCTTCTTTGAATTGGTCATTACCAACTATAGTAAATCTTCTTCTTAATTTTTCAGCTAAATCTCTTAATTTAAGCCAATTTCTTAATCTTGATTTCAATTGATATAAAGCAGTCTTGTTGACAAACATGTCATATTTATTTGTTAAATCTTTCCAATTATTTCTAGCAATTGCTAATTTGTATTTATCAGCAGTCCATTTGGCAAGTTTAGCTTTTGCAGCTTCTTTTTTAGTGTTTCTTGCGTTTTCTTTCCATTGTAATAATTTTCTTTTTAAGTACATCATTCTCTTTTCATCTTCACTTTCTAAATAATTACCCATTATTTCAAGAATTCTTCTTCTGATTTTATCCCAGTCTCCCCATACCTTTTTAAGTTGAGTGAAGAAATCAGCAGCTCTGGCGACTGGAACAGCTTTAAGTACTTTAGTAGTTTCACTAATATCAGCTAAGGTATTAGCAGTATTAGTTAAATATTTTCTATCAACTTCTTTCATTGCTTTATCAAATAAATCATCTCTTTCTCTGAGTTTTTTAACTTGCATGAACCATTTTCTAATGAAGAATCTTTTAGCTAAGAATTTATTTCTTTCTTCCCAATTTTCAAATAATGTTCTCATTAAAATTAAAATCTTTTTGAATTCAATACCTTCTTTGAATTGGTCATTACCAACTATAGTAAATCTTCTTCTTAATTTTTCAGCTAAATCTCTTAATTTAAGCCAATTTCTTAATCTTGATTTTAATTGATATAATGCAGTCTTGTTGACAAACATGTCATATTTATTTGTTAAATCTTTCCAATTATTTCTAGCATTTGCTAATTTGTATCTGTCAGCAGTCCATCTAGCAAGTTTGCCTTTAGCAGCTTCTTTTCTTAAATCTTTAGCGTTATCATTCCATTGTAATAACTTTCTTCTCAAATAGCTCATTCTTTTTTCTTCTTCACTTTCTAAGTATTTACCCATTATATCAAGAATTCTTCTTCTGATTTTGCTCCAGTCTCCCCATAATCTTTTGAGATTAGTGAAGAAATCAGCAGCTCTTGCGACTGGAATTGATTTTAAGAATTTGCTTGTATCATTAATGTCAGCCAAAGTATTAACACAGTTAGTCAAATATTTTCTGTCTACTCCTTTCAAAGATTCATCGAATTTTTTATCTCTTTCTTTTAATTTTCCGACTTTGTCGACCCATCTTTTCACATAGAATCTTTTAAGAAGATATTTATTTCTTTCTTCCCAGTTATCAAAGAGTCCTTTCATGAATCCTAAAATATGTTTTAATCTTGCGCTTTCTTTTAATTGATCAAGTCCTGGCTTAGTGAAATCAGATTTTAATTTATCCATCATATCTCTTAATCTTAGCCAATTTCTTAATCTTGCTCTAACATAATATATTAATCTGTTGTTGACGAATAGGTCGTATTTTTCAACTAAATCATTCCATTTCTTTCTGGCATTGCTAGTTCTGTATTTATTTTCAATTAATTGAGCAATTCTTCTTTTGCATGCTTCTTCCTTAACTTTTTTGGCTGTGTCTAACCATTGAACTAATTTATTTCTTAATACTTGGTCATTAGATCTAATAAGTCTATTAACTAATCTTCTCACTTTTTGTCTTTGTTGGTCATTTAAGGCTCTTAGTCTAGTAGCTTTGTTGATTAATTTCTCGAAAAAGTCGGTGGCACGGGCGGCGGGAAGGGTATCTTCGAATTTTTTCACCAAGAAAGCATCAGCTAAGTTATTTGTAGCATTTTTAAGTACTGTTCTATCTAATACATTGAAAGCTTTACTGATCTTATTATCTCTGTCTCTTAATTTATCAACGTTATCTCTCCATCTTTTTAACATTTGGTGTAAACGAACTATGACATTTCTATTTTCCCAATCTCCGAATAATCTTTGTAAGAAGTTAATAAGACTAAGATAATCAGCTCCATCTCTTAATTGGTCTAATGCTGGTTTTTTGAAGGCTTCATCAATAGTGTTAGCCATTGATTGTAAAGCAATTCTTTTCTTTAATTTTTGGAGTAATGAATATAAATCTTTGTTACTGGAGAAAGTATCCAAACTTTTGGCTAATCTTTGCCAGTGATCTCTAGCGATGGAAATTTTGTATTTATTTTTGATGAAATCAACAATTTTTTTCTGGGCGGCATCTTGACTTATTTTTTTTGCTTTATCTTTCCATTGAACTAATTTTCTTCTTAAGATTGATACATAGTTTTTGAGTAGTCTATCAAAGAGGTCTCTCAATTTATCTCCTTGTTTTTGGAGTAATTCGTCCCATTTTTCGCTCAAATTTTTCAAATTTTTGAAGAAAGTGAGGGAACGGGCAGCTGGGAGGGTATCTTCGAATTTTTTTGTAATGAAAGTATCACTCATGGCTTTTGCATTATCAATGAGTAATCTTTTGGTGATATTTTCAAAAGCGTCTCCTAATTTATTATCTCTGTCAGCTAATCTATCAACAGTATTCTTCCATCTATTTAAGAATCTTTTCAATGTTTTCAATTTGTTCTTTTCATCTTGTTCTCCAAATACATTTTTCATGATTTCAATTACTTTGAACCATGCGTCTCCTTGCTTAAGTTGATTGAGTCCATCTGTTTTCATTTTATTAGTAATATCATTAATAATTGATTGTAATCCTACTAATCTTTTAATGTTATCAATTAAATCTTTTGTTTCATTTGAATATTTAGTATTTCTTAAAAGTCCAGCTAAATTAGCCCAGTTGTTTCTTGCTTTGTTAATTCTATATTTATCTTCTAAGAATTTGGCAATTTTTCTGCTGTTGGCTTCAGTTGATTTTTCTCTAGCATGGTCTCTCCATCTTAAAAGATTTCTTTTTAATACAGCCATTTTATCATCATCATAATTATCAACGACTATTTTTAATACTTCGATTATTCTATTGCTTCTTACTTCTTCAATTTCAGCTCTTTCTTTTAATTCTTTTGCTGTATCTCTCCATTGATGTAATTTTTTTCTTAAAAGATTATCAATATAGTTTTGTCTGAATGGGAATAATTTATTAAGTAAGAAATCTTTAATAAAATCATTTATTTTGTCTAATACTTGTCTTTTTCTATCATTTATTTTTTCTTGTAATTTATTAGCTATTTGGGCCAAGGCAAGATTCCTATTATTTTCCTTCAATTTATCATAGGCATATCTTAATCCGAGACTAGTACCATCTAAAACATCTAAGCCTTCTTCAATTTTTTTCAATTTTTTCTCCCATGCCATTTTTTTGAGTACATCTTTAATGTTATGGCAGAAATCTTGAATAAGAGTACTGTTTTCATTGCATCTTAATAATCTTGTATTTTTGGACCATCTATAGAATGCTGATGGGAGACTGAGATCAGAATTATTCAAAATTCTTCCAATGAATCTTTGTAATAACATTTTTAATTGCATATCATCAAGTTTTCTTTTGTTATCAATGTAATTTCTGTAAGCGTTTTGGATTTTTGAAGCCATGCTGCTATCGTAATCTCTTAATCGACGAGTTTGTTCTGCCCAGTCATTGAATCTTCTTTTTAATAAATATTTCTTGGCGTTGTCATCATATTTTGATAATAAATTAACTAATAAATCATTGAGATATCTGAAAAAGGCTGAATCGCTGAATTTTTCCAAGAATTTTCTTTTGTTAATTTTATCGAGAACACTATTAATTTTGGCGAATTTCATGAATACATTTAATTGATGGGGTAGTAATCTATGGGATAAATATTTCCATTTATTTTGAACTTCACGTAAGGCTTTTTCTCTTAATAATCTGCAGAATTCTCTGATGGTATCAGCATCTTGGTCACATTTCATTCTTCTTGCAATTTTATTCCATTTTAATAAGCTTGATCTTAAAAAGTCTTCTTTTTTATTTGAATATATTTGTAAAATATTTCTTAATTTTTCATCTAATGACATTCTTGCTTGTAATGCTTTTCTAGTATTAAATCCTCTATAAATTGATTGAATTAAATTAGCAGCGGAACCAGGAATTAAATATCCGTTTTCAAGCCATCTATCCAAATATTTTTTAAGTGTATTTTTTCTTAATTTGTTGAAAAGTTCAGGGGCGAAATGCAAAGCTCTCATGATTGCGGTCCATCTTAATCCTTTTTTGAGTTTTTCATATGGTTGTCTGGTAACGGCATTTTGGATAATTTGAACGAATTTGTCATAATCTTCTGGGTTGAATCTATTTATATATTTTAATACATCGGCGATTTGATGATGGATATATTTTCTGAATAATTCTTGCAATTTTTGTTGATTCTTTAATCTTAATCTATTCATTAATCTTGTTCTACAGAAGTTCTGGATGACTAAGTCCATTTCTTCGGCTTTCATTCTTCTTCCATTTTTATTCCATTTTTGGAAATATGGACCTATGTCATATCTGTATCTTGATACAATATTCATAAGTAATTCATTAATTCTTCTGTTTCTAAAGAATTTATCTCTTAATTTTCCTCCTCTGTACCATGCTTGAATTAATGATGAGGCATCAACTTGTCTTAAATAAGGAATAAGTTCGTTCCATTTGTCGAATTTTGATTTAAGTAATTTCATATTATTAGCATCTTTGTTATTGAAGTATTTTAATAAAATGTCTTTTAATACATTTTTATTGGCTGAATCGGCAAGTCTTTGGAATACTTGGTCCCAAATGTGTTTAGTGACATGTTCGATGGCTTCTTCATATTTCTTTTTTTGGGCCATTCTCTTATTTAGTCTATCTCTTAAGAATTTTTGGATTATAGTTGAAGAATTATCTTGTTTGGCACAACGGGATCTTCTTTGCCAGTCCATAAAAGCACTTTTGAGTCTTTCAGTTTTACCGACATTGTTTTTGTTCATTATTTTCAATAATAATTGAGTTCTTTTCATTGATTTTAATTGATTTGGTATATCTTTTAATCCTCTTAAGAAATCAGTTATGACACCAGCTTTACTATTTCTTTTATTACAGTATTCATTCATAGCTTCAATTAAATCTTTATATGGGGCCATTAATTGTTCACTGTTACTTATGGCATAATTGTCGAACATTTCTCTTAATTTTTTGACTTGTCCTTTATCTTTAATATTTTCTTTCCAAGTATTGAAGAATGTTCTAAGAGTATCATCAATATTTTTCTTATTATATTGTTTTACTAATTTAGAAAGAGTATTAATTTGGGCTGGGACTGTCAAATTATTATCGAAAGCATTTAATAAGTCTGGGAGTGCGGTTCTTCTGCAGAAATTTTCTAATAATTGGGATCCTTCTATATATGGAGTGACTACATCAAATGGGTTTTTCATTAAACCGCAGTTGGATTTCCATTTATATAAGTATCTTCCTAACATATCTTTGTCATTTGCTCTTCTTAAAGCATCTAATTTATTTACTAAGCTAGATAAGATTCTTTGGGCTTTGTCAATTTCAGTATTCATAACATTTGCTTTTTCTCTTAAAGCGTACATCATTCTTAATTTGTCAAGTCCTTCTCTATTCTTCCAAAATTGGTTTAAGAAAATGGCGTTCATATCATATGCTCTTAATTTTCTGGTATTTGTTCTCCATAAATTGACATAGTCTCTTAAAGTATTTTTGTCTCTACCTCTTAAAGTTGAAGCCATTATTGATTTAAATCTATCTTCAACATTCTTTTTTTGCATTTTTTCTCTTAATTTGGTAAAGAAGGGCTCGGTTGTGGCTTTTCTTAATAAATCACAAGCCTTCTCAGTATTTGGTAGAACTGTTTTTGGTTGACTTGTGTTTCTAAGCCAATTATATAAACCTTTTCTTAATAATTTTTCCATTAAATTATTCATTCTGAAATCATTGTTAATTAATAATTTTTCTAATAAAGTATTATTTTTACCGACTTTTAATGAATTTATGTACCATTTTCTTAAAGCGTTTTTCAAAAAGAAATCTTTTACTTTATCTCCTTTTTCAACGGCTTTTTTTAATTTATTTTGTCTGTTTGCTGCTTGATGATGAGCTCTGAGACTATTTAATAAATCTTCTCCGTTTCTCATTATATTATGTTTTAACATATGTGGTTTTGCTTCCATAATTAGTTTTTCATAGTCAACTGGTTTTATTGCAGCTTTTCTTCTCCAGTCATTAAATGCACTGGCTAAAGTATTAACTTTATTACTTTTGTTCCATTTATTATATAAAGCATAAGTAGATACTCCTCTTTTTAATAAAGTCTTGTCAACATCATTTTTTAAATTATTTGATAATTTATTCCATTGATTTACGAATCTTCTTAAGGCATTATCGATATTTGCTTTCTTGTTTCTAATAATATCTTTTAATAATAAATTTCTTTGGATATTATTAAAATTCACAAGATTAACATTGTTTCTCCATTTATTAAAAGCTTTTCTTTTCATTAAATCTCGGCATCTTTTATTAAGATTTATCATTCTTGGTAAAGCTTTTTTATAATAATTTGCATCTCTATGATTATATAATTCATTCATAAAATCGACTTTTGTTGGTTTTAAGGCTTTTTTGGTTAATAAATCTAAGAATCTAATTATATATCCGGCTTTGGATAAGTCGTCTTCTTTGAAAGCTGCTACTCTCCATGTATTAAATTTATGGGCTAAAACCATATTTTTATAAAGTTCGTTTTTGTTTACTCTTCCTCTGAGAATAGCATCTCTTCTATTTTTCAAGCCGGTTAAATTTTTAGCTAATCTATTCCATTTTTCTAATAGTTTTCCTAAGAGTAATTTTTGGTTTTTATCAGCTCTGTTAACTATTCTTCTTAATTTTTCTCCTCTTGATTTAAGATTGAATTGTTGTCTTAAATTATTTAATAAACTTTCTCCGTTCATATTTATGTTATGTTTTAACATATGGGGTTTTGCTTGGAAAATCTTTGCATGATAATTTATAGGTTTTTTTTGGGCTTTTCTTCTCCATTCATTGAATGCATTTGAAAGAGTATTTAACAAATTAGTTTTATGCCATTTGTTATATAATGAAAATGTCGAATGACCTCTGCGTAGCATCATTTTTTCGTTTTCGTTTTTTAATCCCAAAGCATTATGTCTCCATTTATTGAATATATTTCTCTTAACAGTGTTATCATTGCATATTACAGGTTTTACAATATTTTTTAATGCTAATTGTCTTTTCATTAATTGGTTATTCATATCTCTGACTTTATTTCTCCAAACATTCAATGCTCGGTTTTTCATATTTTTTTGGGATTTTTCATATAAATTTAGACATCCTTTTAAAGGTTTTTTCAAAAATTCGGGTGCGATGGTGCTCTTCATTTTTTGCAAAAATGAGCCCCCGACGGCTTTTGCCTTCTTTTTCGTTCCGGCTTCCATAAGTTTCATGAATGCTCCGATTCTGCTGAGAAAATCTTCAACAGATCTTGCTGTATTTATTCTCCAATTTTTCACAGCTTGAGACAATATGAATCTTTTGTATGCATCAAGTCTGTTAATTCTGCTTTTGAGTAATTGATTTCTTCTCAAATTTGAAACAGACATTAATTGTGCATTTTTTAACCATTTTTGAAGGGTGGATTTCAATACTTGTTTTCTGAGTTTCTCTCTGGCATTCATTAAATCCATTATTGCTTGACGTAAGACACGTAAGGAAATCTTGTCTGATACGGCCATGAGAGGATCTCTGTGACAAAATTTCCAAACTGCTTCTTGTAATCTTGAACAACCTTTTATATATGAAATTTGATCCGAGGTTAAGGCAGTAGCTCTCCTTTGATTTGGATTCATTTGAGAGATTGTCTAAATTTATTTTTTTATTTCTCAAGATATATTAATTTTACAAAATGAAAAATAATTAATTAAAAAATAATATTTGAATTAAATTAAAACGAAATTAAATCGAAATCAATGATAATTCTAGAAACAGAAAGTTTTTTGCATATGAAATTGAAGCTTTTAATGATTCTGAATTAAAATATTATATTTAATTTAGTGGTAATAGTGGAATAAAAAATGAATTTCCATTAGAATTAATTTAATTATGCGTTTTTTATTAAGTTATTCATAAATAAATTAATGAATGCAATTTTGTCTAAATATAAATTGTATTAAAATTTTAAATTTTATGAATTTTAAAAAAATTCATATTAAATAAAATATAATGGGGATTGGGGATTGGGGATT
>JAJMZR010014255.1:0-10513 GCA_023807225.1 Epidinium caudatum
TATATAAAGTGTAATAATGTGGAAAAAAGTGTAAAAACCGGAACGACATAATTAACAATATTTTAGTAAAAAACGATGGTTTTTTAGGCGTGTGATAAAAAAGAAAAATGAAAAAAAATCCAAATATTGATAAACCAAATATTATTAATCCGGAATTACGAGGAATGTTTTACGGTAATTTCCGTAGAGCATCTTTAAAAAGAGAGTTTGAGAATCTTACAAAATTACATGTATATAAACTTAAATGTAAAATGTATATGAATAAATGGTAAAGAAGATACTTGATTTAATAAATGTGCATCCTGATAAAAATCAAAAGTGGATATTGTTATCACTTTTCTTTTCAGGTTTGTTAATAACATATGTACATCCAGCAATAGTAAAAGAGATATACTCAAGTCTACCTGCGGAATGGATTGCATTTGAATCATTGTCATCTTCAATTGCCGGTTTAATTGTCGGTATATTATGGAAAGGTAAAGTTAGATATTTGGCAACAAGAAACTTTATGATATTTGCAATAACAGAATCCGTACTTGGTTGTGCTTTGGGTTTGTTTCTTGTATTTGTTTATTATAATGTTTGGATTTTTGCAATAGTATCATTAATATACTCAGCGTTTATAACAACGTTTGTTGCTAAATGTATTATGGCATTTAAAGCAAAATTATGGGTTGAAAAAGATAGAGAAATATATGATAACAACCAATCTGTTATTGCAGGTATTGTTTGTATAATAGGCTTTACTGCTGCATTGGTCTTTATGCCATCATTAAAAGTATCCATCTTTTTGTGGGGATTGTGTTGTATAATTGATGATATTGGATGGATTATTGTTTATAATAAAAACAAATACGAACTTAAAAATATTGAGTAATGAAAAAATTTAAAATTACAAATATTGACAAACCTCTTGTGTGTTTAGGGTTACATTTCACATTGTACAGTTTATTTGATTTACCGTCCTCATTAACACCAATAATAAAAATACTGATGTTATTTTGAACCATAGTAAACTCGTATGTTTTTTGTTCGTTTTTTATTGTATCATTGTTATCAATACGGGAGTTAATTTGTGATGTCAAACTTTCCCTAACATTTTCAGAATATTCAATAGCACTATTTTTGTCATCCAATATTTTCATAAAGAATATCTGTGGGATATTCTTATAACATGGTAAGACAAGAAATTTCAAATCTGATTCCATAACTTTAATTTTCGTAAAAATACAAAAAAATTATAAATAAAGCAACTTTAATGGCGTTATTAAAATTATATTATCATAATCACCATTTGATTTAACCTGTGCTATTGATATTTCATGTGTTTCAGCAGACATTCTACTTAAAACATTAACAGCTTCTTTTTCCGAATATTCGATTTTTTCAAAAACACCATCATATGCTATTTGTGCATATTTGTTCTTTATTTTCTTATTTTTTTCTTTTAATGTATCATCAAAAGAATAATAATTTGTTTTATGGTTTGAATAATCATAAAAACGATAAATGTATGTATCAGTTTTTTTGAGTTTGCTATCAATAGTAATCTCATCAACAAATGTTAAATTATTTTCAAGTACTGTTTCAGCACCGATTTTAAAAGTATTGAGTAGTTTATCATTATTTTTAAACAAACCTGTTTTATCTAATGATTGTAATGTTGTTTGTAATTGCTTTTCCTCACAACAAAAATTTACAAACGGAAAGCATTCAGAATGTAATGTATCAGGTTCACAAAAAGTGAAAGCCACCAATCTACTTTTTCTCTTTGGCATATTAAATTACTTTACAATATATTCCATAATTATAATAAAGGGTGTCTTCAAGGTCTTCGGCATCTTTGCAACCATATCTTTCAAGATATGTGTTAAGATTCTCAGAATAAATTTTCATAATACCATTATGAAGTCCTACAACTAATTTATTCTCATCCAATTTCATCATATTTGATATAAAATTAGACTCAACTTCTTTCAATTTTTTTAAAGTAAATTCCTTTAAATTTAATAATAAATAAGAACCATCAAAGCAACCAATTATTAAATTACTATCATTCAAAATTTCTAAACAGCATCCTTTAACATTTAGAGCTAATTTTTTAATGACTTTTCCTGAGCTGAAATTTACTATAGTTAAATATTTATCTTCTAATACAATTAATCTATCTTTTGGAAGTTCTTTAATTCCGTTAATAAAACAGCAATGAATATTATTAATTTCTTTGATAACAATATATTTATTTAAATCCCATATTAATAATTTATCATCATATCCACATGAAACTAACCAGTTTTCGTTCTTTATTTTCATTATAGTTAACACAGTAGAACTATGCTTTGATAAAATTTTAATTAATTTTAGTTTTTTTTCATTAATTATTTCCCATATTTTTATGGTGTTATCTCCTGATGATGTTGCTATTTTGTTTTCTGATATTTGCACTATTTTTGTAATCCATTTTTTATGCATATCTTTTTTATCTATTTCTATTTGAACTAAATTATTTAAGTCTAAATCACTATACCATAAAGTTCCTTCATTATCTGTATTTATAGCACATATTAAGTATGTATTGACTTTACAAGTGATATAAAAGCCGTGATTTTTGGTATATTTTATTATTTCATAATTATTGTTTTTATCTAATAAAGATTTTCCTCTCTCGCCTATTGTCGCTAAAAAATAATTATTATTTATATCTATTAATGTATTAATAGATAATCCACCTACTTCATCTACTTCAAATTTTATTTCTTTTATGAGTTTAAAATAATTGTTGTTTAATGATTCTATATTATCGTTCATATTTTTATTTTCTTTGTTATTATTTTTATTTTGTGGTAAAGAACTTAAATAGTCTCTTGACATGATTATCATTTGGTTATAAATCTGTATAGCTTCATTTTCGTTTAATTTATCATCTATTTTTTTCTTGATAAGATTTAATACCCATTCCCATTCTTTTTCCCCCATTCTTTGATTCAAGCCTAAATCTGAATTTAGCTCAATAAATATATCTTTATAATTTCTTGCATCTATCTCACCTATATTGTTTTTATCATTTTCTTTAAAATATTCTTTGACTTTATTTTCTACATCTAAATTATCTAAAAAATATAAGAGTTTTTGGATTTCTTCCGAAGAAAGTTGCTTTTGCATTAATATAACTATTATCTTTAATAATTAAATTAATTAAATAATATTATTAATTAAAAAATAATATAATTAATTAATGAAATAAATTATTTTTAAGAAAGTGTTTAATAAAATAATTATTTTTCTTAGTTTAGTTCATAATTATTTAAATAGCTAGTATTTTTTAATTTAATTTCTATATAAATTTAATCTTTAAATACCTATTTGCTCTTTTTATCCATACAAATTACTTACTTTATTATTGAGAATTTTGAGAATGTTGTAATAGTAAGTTAGGATCAGTATTACTATTCGTCTTCTGGAAAGAAACAGCTTTGACTTGGTTCAACAAACTCTTATTTCTCATTTGGAATAGGAATATAGTGGCAATTAATCCAATTACAATAACTAATAAAATAACTCCTACAACAATGAATAAAGTTGTATTATCATTGCCCGAAGTAGATGAGCCTTCAGGTGGGGGTCTTACAATTTTCACTCCATTATATGCGACATATTCTAAAACACTATCTTGTTGGATTTGTGCGATTACATTAAGATAAACCCAATTGGCTAGATCTACTGATTTTGCTGTTAAAGTAATCTTTCCATTATCATCAAATGGATTCCTTTTATATACAGTAAAGAATGGTGATTCAGTTATGGCAACTGTATTAATTTCTTCACCATAATAATGTGTTCTATTGTCAACGACTTTGAAGAAATAAGTAATATTAGCTTGTCCTGGCTCTATATTTAATTTATTAAATGTGCATTTAATTACATCAAAGTCATCTTCTTTGGATTCTGTATAAGTTATATCTGGGGAGTCCAGAATTTGATAGTTCAAAAAGTCACTTTCTGATTTGGCATTTATGTAGTTAAAGGCATAATTATTTAAATAATTCTCAATTGGACTTCTTGTTCTTCTATATATGAATAAATAATAAATTTCAACAATATCTTTTGTCTGTATAGTAACAGTAACTTTACCTCTACTTTTTTCAGCTTTTAAATAAGTGCAATTTGCTCTTGATTCATCTGTATCACTTATAGTAAAATCTAAATATTCACTATTAAAAGCTATTTGTACTCTCATGAAGGGCCTATTTTTATTAGTTTTTAATCTATAAACATTATATCCGAAAGAGGTTTCTCTAAGTCTTCCATAATGATATACTTTTTCTACAGGAATAACACCATCATTTAATCCAGATACTTGTGCCTCTACAGTAAATTTAGAAAAGATGTCTTCTTTAATTTCTTCAGACTTATCAACATTAATATATAAAGTTGGATTATCCTCTGGCTTAATATTATAGCTATCAATAATTTCTTCTGATAAGAAAATTTGAGCAGTTCTCAAAGCAGTATCATAATGTCCAACAACTGCTCTATCGAAAGGTGGTGTTAAATCGGGATCTTTTTTGGCAGCATAAATGAGACTTTCTTTTGTAAGTTGAGCAGTTACATATATAGGAGGAATACTATATTCGTCTCCTTCATCAATATCATTATCTTTAAATGTTATGGCAATATTTATATCATTATATTCTTTAAGTATTTTACTATATAAAACAATTGGCAAATCTGAGTCTCTATAAGCTAACTCTAATGATTTTCCATAGCTTATTTCATCGAAATTGAGTTCAGGATTTCTTTCATGGAATGAAATATAAAATAAGAATCCTGGGTCTTCCATTTCGTTTGATTTACCTGATTCAATCTTCCTAATGACAAGTTGGTCTAAACTTTTACCAGATGATAAAGAAATTCTGTCTCCCGCTCCTCTTAAATTATAGACTGTTTGAGGGTCATTTTTCCAATTTAGTTGAGCATATCCATTTAATGTATTTATGTCAACCATCACACTATTTTTGCCAGGGAATACTAATCTTAATTGTTCTCCAGGACATGCTAATAATTGCTCAGTGCTTGGATTAGGATTATATTCGAATAAATCATATGCTAAATAATTATATACTGGCATTGAGGTTACAAACATTACATCTTCAGGCTCATCAGTTATTACACTAATGTATAAATACTTTTGTTCTTCTAATTGACTAACATGTATATAGTCAACTCCATTTTTTCTGCTGTTTATAGTTGCAGTTTCGAATGTAGGGATAATTTTTCTTAAATCACTAGTTAGATATTCATCAAATAAATTTCTATCAATAAAGTTTGCATACATATAATTAGTTGCTCCATTACTTATGGAGGCTCCATAAGCTAACACAGGTGTGGATAAATCAACATCATCATCATCATATATAACCATGAATAAGCATCTATATTCATCATCAGATAGTAGTGTTGGCTTGCATAATATTTTTTGGTCAGTATTTGCAATAACAATGTCTAAACTATCAGTTAAATCAGGCTCATGAACTCTTAAGGAATATAATTCTGTATCTATTGAGTCACTTTTATCTGTCCAAATACCAATTACTAAGTTTAGATCTTCAAGAGAACCTTCATTTGGAACAGTAATTTTTTTTGCTTTTGCTTTTTCGAGAATTTCAGTTTTTTTTAAAACCAAAATTGAATCTTTTCCTGGAGGGAGTAATTTAAAATCAGCATTTTTGGTAGTTGGTCTAGTACCTCCTAAATTAATATACAGTCCAGCAACAGAAGATTGCCAATCGAATTCTACTGTTTCAGAATCATGTGGAAGCCAAACTTCATAAAACTCATATATTCTTTCATTTTCAGAGACATCAACATTTCCTATGATGAATTCATCAACTTGAATTACAACTTTTGGAATATCTGTATATGCTCTATTATTAGGAGTAATTCTGGTCAAAATTGAGAATGGATAAAATTTGGAATCTTCTACATATTCACCAATTTGAGAAACTTGAATTGAAATTAAAAGATAGCATCCTTCTATACAATCTTGGGTATCTTCGGGATTGACTTGCATCTTTTTAGTATAGGAATTAAATGGTAAAGAATCTCCCCAATCCTTTGAGGGCATTCTATAAACTCCTCTCCAATTTGCCTCATCATCTACTGAGGTTTGGTCTTTTCTTACAACTTTTGCCCATATATTTCCGAATTCTCTTAAGAAGTTAATAGTAATTTCACCTACCTCATTTTTACCTATATCAGTATAAAGATAATAGTATCTATCACCACAAACAAAATCTCTTTTGGCTTGACCTTTTTGCAAATAAGTTGGAGTGTTTTTAATTTCTCTTAAAGTTACTTCTATCATAGGGTTTGTCTTAGTTATTTCTTTGTCATATTCTACTTGGAGCATAATTGGGCAAAGTTTATTTTCTTGGCAATGAATTGATATAACACTTGCTCTAAGATAGAATATTTGAGTTCTTGTGACAGTGACAGATTTTATATTGACAGTACCAGCAATGATATTTATTTTGTAATAGGCTTTGTCAATAACGTTTACATGAACAGCTAAATCTTTGGTTATATCAGAATGTGGGTAGATAAATCTTAATTTTTTTAAATCTTTTTCAAAAATAATTTGTTGATTTATATTTTCCCCAATAACTATGTCTCTTGAATTATCAGTTTCTGATTCGAATCCAATAACATACAACATGCACATCTTATGGTTATAGTTTGATAAATCTGATTCTGTTATTTTAATATTATACTCATAGCTATCGGAGCTATATCCCGAAGAAGAACTGGTTATTATTTCTTGAGCATAACCATCATAGAAGTTGACTGCATCATTTCCTCTTTTTACTTCAAATTCGCAGTTCAACGCGAAAAAGTTTGCAAAGTATGGATTTTTATTTTTATATCTGAAATTTTCCAAAAATACTTTTTTTGCTTTTGTTGGCGATGTTGGATCAATTTGGACTAAATAGCTTTCACCAGAAGGTACTATTTCTTCAGTTTGGACTAAATTGTATGGATGAACATTGAATTGAATGTTGAAGAATGAATTAATAGCTGCAGTATATTCAATAGTTATTTTATCAACAGATAATTGGGCAAGATTGATATAAAAGTGTATTTTATTAGAAAGGTAATATTTTTGATAACTTATATCAATAGATTCTCCGTTTGCGTTTGCTTTAAGAGTTGGAGCATCTTCAATTAAATCGAAATTAACATCACCACTGAAAATCATAATGTCAAATGTTATTCTTTGAATTTGCCTTCCACTTTGCAAGTCAGCAACGAAGGTACCTTTTTCTCCTTTTAGGGCAAATCTTGAGAATTTCTCATTTTCAACCATATATACTGGTTGTCCTTTTGAGAAAATGGAAGTTTCAAATACACAATATCCATGGCCTTCATTATCATCATCTACACATTGAACAACCATAACATATTTTGAAGAACCTATAGCAGATGATTTATCTTCAGTGGTAGTCCATATAGTCATTTGATTTGTATTTTTAGTTTCGATTAAGTTATATATTTCTTCTTCATGGTAGTGACAATCAGGATAAGTTCTACATTCAGCAATATATAATCTTGAGTGACCTTTTATTTCATATAGATTATAATCATATTTTTTAGCAGATTGATCATTTTTTGTTCCTGAGAAAAATGCAACACTTCCTCTAGGAATAATTCTTCTATAAATTTGGCCGGTTAATTGAGGTGGATAATAATCATATAATTCTTTAAGACTACTTGGCTCAGTTATTGCAATAGCAAAAGACATTTGTGTTATTTTAATTGATTCTTCAATGGGTAATTCCATACATACATAAATTAATTTTTTATTATTTTCAATGACATAAGAAAGTTGTCCATTTAATACCTCAACATCAGTTTCTTCCATATAATTTCTTTTTTCATCTTCTAAAAAGAACCAAGCATATTTAGTATGTACTCTTCCTGTTACATATAATTTGTTCATTGATGAAAATCTTTCATCTGCTAAATTAAGAGGGAAACACTCTTCATTTAATTCATCTTTTTCTAAGTATCCATAAACTTCAGGACCATTTGGAATTAAAAAATCTTTTGGTCCAACTCCTAAACGTTCATAATCATTATCGTCAACTAAATGTACACTTAATGTTATATATTCCCCAACATCAGCACCTTTGATATTAATAGTAGCCATAGTTGTGGCTCTTAAACTTTTTTTATTATTAACTTCTTCTTCTTCTTGATCTTCTTCATCATCTCCTGGAATCCAAAAAGTCATAGCTTTCCCTGTCTTATGATGAAGTTGATCAGCATATTGATTTTCAACATTAATAGTTGCTTTTGTAGAGCCTTCTAAAGTTACAGTCATATAAACATCTTTTTGAGCAGAAACAATATCGAATCTCATTTCTTTATTGGTACTACTTACTAGATAAGAATAAACAAAATTTGGTTCAAAAACTGCCGATTGATCACCAGTAACTTTAATTTTATATTTACATCCTGCCTCTACACATTCAACATTGATATTAAGTTCTTGGTCGTCTTTTTCAAATTGCTCTCTTTTAACCCACATAAAAACTGACTTTCCATTTGGGTTTTTCATTAATAGTTCTTTGTCAGTACAAGTTCTGTCTTTACTTGAAAAGCATAAAAGAGGAGCTGGATTGGAATCTATAGAAGTAACTTCTACTTTAAGATAATAGGGAATTTTGCCTGTTCCAAATTCAACTGAGAAAGTATGTGATTTGTCATTTCCTTCATATGTTTTTTCACAAGATTCAGTTGAATAGTCATAGTAAATCCAATCTTCATCTTCTGTTTTTGCTAATGAAATTAAACAGAAGAATAAAATGGCTAAATTTAATAAACATGTTTTCTTTACCATCCTTTTTATATATCTTCAAAATAAATTATTTTGATAAATAATTAATTTTATTTTATTATTAAATAATGCTTTATTTTTTTAATTATTTAAATGAATATTTAAATATTTATTAATAAAAATAATCATTTAAATAAAAATATTAAATTAACATATTTTAATATCACCTCTAATTTACAAAAATTAGGTATTATTTTTAGTTGCAATAATATAAACAAAGTCAATACCTTAAAAAAATTAATGAATATAAATTTAAGATAATACAGTAAAACTCACTATAAACCCCCCAAAAGCACTTTTTTCGCATATTTGAATAGGGGGGTTTAAGAAGAAGAAAAATTAGTCTATTTTAGGGGATTTAGAATAAAAAGAGAATAGGTTTTTTTGGAAATTTACAGAGGGGGAATTATCTCGAGGTTTACGATATTAATAAATGTTTTTTATTTAAAAATTAGGAATACGATAATGGCGACAATGAAAAGTAGAAATACGGAAATTAATTTGGAAAAGGATAGTTTCTTTATTATTCTTTATATTTAAAATTTTTTTTTACCATTTTTTTCAATTTTTTTATTTATATTTTCTAAATATAAATGATATCATTGAAATTTAGGGGAAGTTTATCTAAAATATAGTAAGGTAATAATAATTTTAATTGTACCATCCAATAGTTCCTTGCCAAAAATTTTTATGATTTAATTTAAAGTTTCGGCTTTTTCAATTTTGTATTTCGAATTATTATTATTATTACTAACTAAAAATGGAATATATATTTTAAGATGATATAAATATTTCCTAAATAATTCTCCTAAATTTCTCGATTTTTGATACTTTTTATCTTTTATTTTATTTTGATAAATATTTTTAATGATATTTTTTAAAATAATAGTATTCTCATCTTTATATAATTGTATTTCATTGCACAAATTTCTATTTTGCTTTTCTAGTTTTTCTATTTCTTTTTTTGATTCATTAATAATTATGATGTTTTTCTCATTTTATTCAAGTAAAAATTGTAAAATATTTTCTTCGTCTTCATCATTAATTTTATTTAAAGCATTATAAAAATTATCTTTTGAATCTTTTTTTAAATATTTCATCAATATATTCTTCCTCTTCTTTATCTTTAATATTTGTTTAATATCTTCTAATGTACTATTTTTATTTAATTTATCATGTTCAAATCCATCACCTTCTTTTATTACTCCTTTACTTTTATGAAAGCCATATAAATTCAACTGACGGACAAATGAAGAATAATTACTATGATTATAATATTTAGGTAATATCATACTACTAAATTTATTAACATTAGCAATTATGATACCTTTACCTTCTTTATTCCAATATATTATTTCTTTATGAGTTGTATTATCGAGAATATCATATAATTTTGATAAAAATGAGTTTTTCTTTTTGGTTAGCTTAAATAATTTTTTATTTAGCATTCGTTCAGAATATTATTAACTATTAAGATTTGATTGTTTTAATACCTTAAAATTATTAAATAAAAATAATAGAAATTATTAATTAAATATTAATTATTTTTTTTAATAATTAAATTTTAATATACAAAAATATTATTTCAGCAAATGGGGATTGGGGATTGGGGATTGG
>JAJMZR010014256.1:0-10465 GCA_023807225.1 Epidinium caudatum
AATAATAATAGGAAATCAGGGGATGAAAATGACGACTTGAAAAAAAGGTTATTAGCATTAGAGAATGAATATAAAGTTAAAATAAATTTATTAACACAAGAAAATGACGATTTGAAAAACCAATTAGAAAATATAAAATAAATAAGAATTTTAATTATTAATGAAAATAAATATTTTTCGTATAAAAAATAAAAAATAATAAATTATTAGAACTATTCAATAAAAATATGAGAAACTGTTTATCTTCTTCACCGATAAATAAATCAATTTCAAATTATACTATGAATCCAAACTGTGAATGTAATTGCCATTCCAGTGAAGACTGTGAGCAGGATTATCTATCCATAAGTGATCGCGGAAACAAGCTATGCTATTCCCCTTCCCCCATGCGACGAGAATACAGAACTGAATTCCAGACCCCCCAAATCAGAAGTAACGTAGGTTTATGCTCATGTGAAGAAATGTGTAGTTGTCCTTGCCATTGCATTACTTGCATTTGTTGTCCGTGTGTAAAAGAAAGAAAAGAAACAGATACTGGTGATTATTACAGAAATTTATATTTGCAACTGAAATCAGAATTAGAATTAGAAAAAAAGAGAAATGAGAGAATGAAATTCAATAAAAAAATTCATGAAAATAATATGGAAAATTCACAGAAAGAAAAGGAGCTTTTATGCCAGGAAATTGAAGAATTAAAAAATAAATTAGATGAAGCGATGATGAAATTAAAAGAAGAAGCCGAAAAAAATATGGAAAGAGATGACGAATTTTTCACTTTTAAAAAGGAAGAAATTCCAAAAATTAAAGATACATATGAAGAAATGATAAAAAAGATAAAAGAAGATGCAAATAAGCAAATTAATTGTTTGAATTGCCAATTGAATGCTTTATGCAAAGAAAATATGGAATTAAAATGTAAACTCCAAAAAAAGGAAGATGATGAACAGAATTCTTTGGATGATTTAATGGATAAATTAAGTAATGATAATAATGAATTAAGAATTGAGTTGGAAAACAGAGATCAAATTATAGATCAATTAAAAAATGAGAATGATGAATTAAATAACCAACTCGAAGAATTAACTAATAAACTTTGTCAAGAGAATAATAAATTAAAAAACGAAAATTTAAAACTGAATCAAACAATAAAAATAAATATAAGTGAACTCAAGAAATTAAAGGATGATTTAAACAAATTAAGAAAAGATAAATCATTAGGTGAGCAAGCCATGTTTAATTTGAAGTACGGAAACGATAATAAAAATAATGAAATTTCCTCCCTAAAAAAATTATTAGAGCAAAAAGACGAAGAAATTGATGCATTAAATAATGAACTAGAAAATCTAAAATCTCAATATAATGATCTGAATTTAAATCTGATAGATATCACACAACAGTTAGAAGTGCTAAAAGACATTGAAAAAAAATATTCTGATTTATTAGGAGAAAACGCCCAACTGAAAAAAGAAAATGAAGAAAGTAAACGACTCGTCCAGCAAAATGCCAAAATTGTTGACTTATTAAAACAAAAATTGGCAAAAAGGGACGACGACTATAAAAGATTATTAGGAGAAAACGAGCAACTCAGACAAGAAAATATGAATTTAAAAATAATAGAAAATAAATATAAAGATTTACTTGATGAGAACGAAGAATTGAAAGGCATAGTGGATAAATACGATGATTTGAAAAGAGAATATGACATAACTTTAATAAAAATTAAAAAAATAAATGATATAGAAAACGAAAACAAAGACTTGAAAGACAAATTAAAAAAGCTTAATAATGAATTATTGGATTACAAATCGAAATATGAGGCTTTGCTACCTTTGACTGATGAGCACAGTAGTAAATATGATAAATTATTAAAAGATTATAATAATTTACAGAATAAATATGATGAAACAAACTTAAAAATAATGGAATATAAATCCAAATATGAGGCCATGCTGCCCCAGCTCCAATCGCTTAAGAAAAGCAATGATGAACTAAAGGAAGAAAACAATAAATTAAAAGAAGACAACAGAAATATTAATTTATTACTAAAAGAGGCACAATCCAAATATAATATAATATCTGCCCAATATGAGGAATTGCTCAAAAAATTAAATGATATAGAAGAAGATAGAAATCAGTTACAAAATGATTATGATAAAATACTTGAAGAAAATAATGATTTAAAAGATGAGAACAATAAACTAAGAACTGAAAATGAAACAATAAAAATAGAAATAAAAAAAATTAGGGAAGAAAATGATGACTTAAAAAATAAGATAAATAATTTGAACAAAATTTTAAATGAGCTCCAAAAGAAATATGACGAGTTGAACAATGACTTCCAAATTTTGAACGGAAATTCTGATAAATATAGTACTGCTAATTCGGATTTGAAGAAACAACTAATAGAATTAGAAAATAAATATAACGATTTAAAGAATAAATACGACTCGTTGAATATCGATTACAAAAATGTATTAAATGAGAAGAATAATATGGAAAAAGAATACAACGAAATGACAAAAAACGTAAAAAATTTACAACAAGAAATAAATTCGCTAAAAGATAAAATATCAGTATTGACCAACGAGAACAAGACACTCAAAAATAAAATTGCAGATTTGGAAAAAATTAACGATAATTTAAGAAGAGAAATGTCAGAATTAGAATCAAAATATAACGAAATAAATAGCAAATATAATATAATTTTGCCTGATTATGAAGAAATGAAAAATAATTATGAGAAATATATTAGAGAAAATGGGGAATTGAAAGGAAAGGTGCAAAATTTGAATAATCAAAATAACGAACTGGAAAATAAATGCAAGGCGTTAGATACTGAATATAAAAGGATAAAAACTTTATATGAAAAATACGTAAAAGAAAATGGGGAATTGCAAGAAAAATTAAATGGAATTGAATTAAATTTAATTAATCTGAAATCAAAGTGCGATACTCTTTCGCAAGAAAATGAAGATTTAAAAAATAAAATTAAAAATTTGGAAGAAGAAAATGAAAATAATAAAAAAAAAATATTTGAACAGAATAAAACAATAACTGAATTACAAAATAATTATGATAAATTATTATTAGATTTTAAGCAAATCGAAGAAAAGAATAAAAATTTAGAAAAAGAAAATTCAGAGTTAAGAGAGCAATTATCTAACAACGAAGAAAAGTATAATAATTTACAAAATGATTACGAGTCATTATTAAAAGAGAAAAAAACAATGAATATAAGCATTCAAAATTTAAACAAAGAAATAATAGAACTAAAAGATAAAAATAATGATTTACAAAATAATTTCAACGAAATAAACAAAAAATACAATAATTTACTGAAAGAAAATGAAAAATTGCACAATAATTTAATAGAAACAGAGACAAAATATAACATATTAGAAACAAAATACAATGACTTATTAAACAATTTCAATAATGTAAAATCAAAATATGATTCATTAGAAAAAGAAAATGATGATTTAAAAGACGAAATCGAAAAATTAAAGAAAGAATTAAAGGATATGACTAATAAATATAATGAAAGCCAATTAACAATATCGGATTATAAATTCCAAATTGATAGTTTAACAGAATCTCTAAATAAGTTACGTAATAATAATAGGAAATCAGGGGATGAAAATGACGACTTGAAAAAAAGGTTATTAGCATTAGAGAATGAATATAAAGTTAAAATAAATTTATTAACACAAGAAAATGACGATTTGAAAAACCAATTAGAAAATATAAGAAACGAATATGAATTAAAAATAAAAAATTTGAATTCAACTATCGAAAACCTGAAAAAAGAAAACGAAAATTATATAAATGATTTATTAAAACAAATAGATGATCTAAAAAGTGGCAATCAAGACAAGGATAATAAAATCAGAAATTTAAATGACGAAATCGAAAATTTAAAAAAAGAAATTACAAAATATAAAATAATTGAAAAAAAATATGCAAATTTAGTGGAAACGAATGAAAAATTAGGTCGGGACATCAAGGATCTGGAGAGGGCGCGAGACAGCCTGAAAAAAGATATTGAGCAAATGAAAATTGAATATGAAGAAGAAATAAATAAATTAAATGATGATATAAAGAAATATTTATCAGATATTGATGATTTGAAGAATAATTTAAACGAATTGCAAACAGAAATTGAGAATTACAAAAAAGAAATAAAAAAATTGAATGATGAAATAAAAGCTTTAAAAGATGAAAACGGTAAATTAAATGAAGAAAATGAGAATTTAAATGATGAGCTAAATAAGGCCAAAAATGAAATAACAAGATTAACAAAAATTGAAATTAGTTACAAGAAAGAAATTGACGAATTAAAAAATAAATTAAATAATGCAGAAAAAAACAACCAAAAATTAACAAAAGAAAATAAGTCACTAAATGATAAAATAAATGAATTAAATAGACAAATAACAAAAATGAAAAAAGAAAATGATGATTATATAAAGGAAATAGATGAACTAAAAAAATTAATAGACGATTTAGAAAAGGAAAAGGATGATTTACTAAAAGAGATTCAATCTTTGAATGACAATATCAAAAATTTGCAAAATATAATAAAAAATTTAGAAAAAGAAAAAGATAAGAATTCTCGACAAAACAAGGGTAGTGCAGATGCTATTAATAAGCTAAATAACGAAATATCGAAACTTAAAAAAATGATTGAAGAAAAAGAAAAAATAATTAGAGACTTGGAAAAGGAATTAGAAAACAAAGACAACACCGAGGAAGAAAATGAGAAATTAAAAGAAGAAATAAAGAACTTAAAATTAGAAATATCAAAAATAAATAAAACAATTGATGAAAAAGTAAAAACTATAAAAGAATTAGAAAAAAAATTAAAAAATAATGATAGACTATTAGGAGACAAAGATAAGACTATACAAGATTTACAAAACAAACTCGAAAATTTGGAGAAAATAATCATTGAAAAAGAACAAATAATTGAAGATTTGGAGCAAAAATTGAAGGACAGTGAGGGGGCATGGGACGAAATCGAAAGATTGAAAGAAGAATTAAACAATGCTAATGTTGAAATAAATGAATTAACTCATGTAATAGAAGAGCAAAATAAAACAATAAAAGATTTGCAAAATAAATTGAAGAACAGTGGAGACCTTTTAAATGATAACAAAAGAATCAATGACGAAATCAAAAAATTAAAAAATGAAATCACTCGAATAAATAAATTAATAATTGAAAAAGATAAAGTAATTGATGATTTGGAAAATGAACTAAAAAATTGTGAGAATGTTATTGCTGAAAAAGATAAGATAATTCAGGATTTGCAAAATGAGTTGGATAATTTATATAATGAAAATGAGCAATTAAAAGAGGAAATTAGTAATTCAAAAGTTGAAATAACAAAAATAACTGAAATTATTGAAGAAAGAGACAAAACTCATAAAGGATTTGAAAATAATATAAGAAATAAAGATGCAGAGTTAAAAAAACTTAGTGATGATAATAGAAAACTAAATATTGAAATTACAAGGATAACCAAGATAATTACTGAAAAAGATAAAATTATTAAAGATTATGAAAATCAACTTAGAAATAAAGATAAAATTATTGCTGATAAAGATAAAGCTTTAAAAGATTTGCAAAAGAAATTAAATGATGCATATGCTCAAATTGATAGCTTGAATACTGAGATGAACAATGTAAAAGTTGAAGTAACAAAAACAACGAGAATTATAGAAGAAAGAAATAGAACAATAAAAGATATGGATAATTCAAAAGCTGATGAAAATAAAAGATTAAATAATGAAATTAAAAAACTTAATACTGAAATTGCAAGAATAACTAAAATAATAACTGAAAAAGATAAAATAATTAAAGATTTAGAGAAAAATCTGAGGGATAGTAATTATTTTTCTACTGAGAACACAAAAGAGGTTACAAGAATAACAAAAATAGTAACAGAAAAAGATTCAAGAATAAAAGATTACGAAAAAGAAATAAGAAATAAAGATAAATTATTAGCTGACAAAGATAAGACCATAAGAGATTTAGAAAAAAGAATAAAAGATAGTGACTCCGCAAATAGTGAAATAACTCGTATTACTAAAATAATAGAAGAACAAAATAGGAAAATAAAAGATTATGAAACTAATTTAAATAATAAAAACAAAGATATTGCAGATAGAGATAAAACTATTAGGGATTTAAAAAATCAAATGAGCAAATTCGAAAAAATAATTATAGAAAAAGAAACAATTATAAAAGAAACACAAAAAGATTTAGGTAGTTCCAATTCTTTACAATTAGAGAATGAAAAATTAAAAAATCAAATAAAATCATTAACCAATGAAGTTACTAGAATTACTACCATTATAGAAGAGCAGAAAAAAACAATTAACAATTCAGAGAAAGTTATAAGAGTCAACAATGTGGACAATAAAAAATTGAATGAAAATTTGAGAAAATTATATCAGGAAAATTTGAGATTAAATAAATTAGTAAATGAAAAAGAAAGAATTATTAAGGATATGGAAAAAGACATGGAAAATGCTACTTCCAGCAATGAGGAAAATAAAAAATTGAGAATGGAAATAATACAACTGACTAAAACTATTAATGAGAAAGATAACATAAATAAAGAATTAGAAAAAAATTTGAGTAATATAGATGCTGATAAGGAAAAGGTCATAAAAGAATTGGAGAAAAAATTAAAAAATAATGAAAATAGACTGAAAGATTTGGAAAAAGATATCGAAAGTTTGAACAAAGAAAATGAGAAATTAAAAGGGGAAAATAAAAGCTTAAGTATTGAATTAAATAGAATTAATAAAAAAAAGGATGAGAAAGATAAAGCAAGCAAAGAATGTGAAGATGAGAAAAGGAAAATAATGAGATCTATTGAAGAGAAAGATAGTAAGATTAAAAATTATGAAAAAAATTTGAAAAATTATGAAAAAATGTTGGATGATAAAGATCAGTTAATTAAAGATTTGCAAAAACAAGTAAAAAATAATGAGACAATCATTATAGAAAGTGAAAAAACAATAAAAATATATGAAAAAGATTTAAATAATGCAAATACTGCTATTGAAAATAATAATAAATTAAATAATGAAAATAAGAAACTCAATACTGAAATAACAAGATTAACAAAAATAATTGAAGAAAAAGATAAAACAATAAAAGATTTAGAAAAAGAATTAGATAGTGTATATAATGACAATGACAAATTAAAGGATGAAATAAAAAGCTTAAAGAATAATGAAGAGGAAAATAAAAAAGTAACAATTGAAATAACAAGAATAACGAAAACAATTGAAGAAAAAGAAAATATAATTAAAGACTATGAAAAAGATTTGAAAAATAAAGATAAAATAATTGCTGATAAAGATAAAATTATTAAAGATTTGGAAAAAAAAATTAAAAATAATGAAACAATAATAATAGAAAGAGAAAAAACTATAAAAATATATGAAAAAGATTTAAGAGATGCTAATCTTGTTGCTGATAATAGTAATAAATTAAGTAATGAAAATAAAAAACTGAATAATGAAATCACAAGAATAACAAAAATAATAACCGAAAAAGAAAATGTGATAAAAGATTATGAAAAAGATTCGAAGAATAAAGACAAAACAATAAAAGACTTGGAAAAAAATATAAAAAATTATGAAAATATAATATCAGAAAAGGACAAGACAATAAAGGACTTAGAAAAAGAATTAGACTCTGTATATAATGAAAACGATAAATTAAAAGGTGAAAATAAAGATTTAATGATAGAGAATACAAGAATAGCAAAAATAATAGAAGAAAAAGATAAATCGAATAAAGATTATGAAAAGAACTTAAAAAACAGTGAAGACGAATACAAGAAAGTAACCATAGAAATAACAAAAATAACGAAAACAATTGAAGAAAAAGAAAATATAATTAAAAACTATGAAATAGATTTGAAAAATAAAGACAAAATAATTGCCGATAAAGATAAGGCTATAAAAGATTTAGAAAAAGAGGCCGATTCCCTATTTGACGAAAACGAGAAATTAAAAGGTGAGAACAAAGATATTAAAATAACTATTACAAAAACAACAAAAATAGTAGAAGAGAACGAAAGAACTATAAAAGATTTGGAGAAAAAACTAAAAATAGCTGAAAGCAATTCATCAGATAAAGATAAGAAAATAAAAGATTATGAAAGAGACTTAAAAAATAAAGACAAGACTATAAAAGACTTAGAAAAAGAATTAGATTCTGTATATAATGAAAACGACAAATTAAAAAGCGAAAATAAAAGTATAAATATTGAAATTACAAAAATAACAAAAATTGGAGAGGAAAACGGAAAAACAATAAAAAATTATGAAAAAGAATTAAAAAACAAAGATAAAATAATAGCTGACAAAGATAAGGCTATTAAAGATTTAGAAAAAGAGGCCGATTCCCTATATGACGAAAAGGAGAAATTAAAAGGTGAGAACAAAGAAATTAATATAACTATTACAAAAACAACAAAAATAGTAGAAGAGAACGAAAGAACTATAAAAGATTTGGAGAAAAATCTAAAAAATTGTGAAGATGAAAATAAAAGATTAAATGGTGAAATTAAAAATATGAATATGAATATTAAAAATTTGGAAAAAGAAGTAAAAAATAAGAGTAACGATTATGACCGAGTTAACGAGGATAACAAGAAATTAAATATGGAAATTGTAAGAATAAATAAAATAATTAATGAAAAAGAGAGAATAAACAAAGATTTAGAAAAAGAATTGAAAACAAAAGATAAAATAATATCAGAAAATGACAAGAAAATAAAAGATTTAGAAAGTGAACTAAAAGACGTATATGACGAGAACGACAAATTTACCTTAGAAACAAAAAATTTAAAAACTGAAATAAATAATTTAAATAAGCAGATAAACGAAAATATTAAAAACATAAAAAATTTAGAAAAAGAATTAACGAACAGTAACAACAATGTAACTGAAAAAGAAAAAATTATAAAAAGTTTGGAAAAAGAACTAGAAAAAGGGGACAAACTTTCTGATCAGAACCAGAAATTGAACAAAGACATAAAAAATTTGAACACGGAGATATCACGTCTAACGAAATTAATAGAAGAAAAAGACAGAAATATAAAAAGCTTAGAAAAAGAATTGAGAGAAAGCAATAACCAAAATAAAAATTTGAATAACGATAACAACAAGTTAAATAATGACCTTGTGAAATTGAACAAGTTGCTTGACGACAAAGAGAAAAACATAAAAAGCATGAATCAAGAAATAAAAAGCTTGAAATCGGACATTTTCAATTTGGAAAAAAGTTTGGATGAGACTATGGCTGAAAATAATAATTTAAAGAATAAAATTACAAAATTGGAGAAAGACAAAACTAAATTGAAGTCAGAAATAGACTCGTTAAATGATACGATAAATAGACTTAATAACGATACTTCAAAACTAAAAGGAGAAATAGTCGAATGGAAGTCATCCACAAATAAAGTTAACAGGGAAAAGGATAGTTATATGAAAGAAATAAAAATGCTAAAAGATGAAAATGCAAAATTAGCGGAAGACAACGATAGTTTGAATAAAGAGTTGGACCAGTATGAGAACGAGAGCAAAGCCATGGATAAAGAAATAAAGAACCAAATGAAAGAAAATAAATTACTGAAAGAAAAAAATGACAAACTCGAAAAAGAAAACGAACAACTAAAATCAAAAATAGAAGAATTAAATTTAGAAATAGAAAACTTAAATAAAAGAATAAAAGAATTATTAAGTGAAATAGATAAATTAAATGCCAAAATTGACGAGCTTGAGTCTCTTAAGTATAAAGGAAAGAAAGTGCCTAAAGATAAGAATGCTTTGTTTTGCTTTTTGTATAAGTCTTTTTCTGATAAAGTTATTTTGAAATATAAATTGGACATGATCATCGGCATGTTTATGAGACAAATCGAAAAAGAAATGGAAATAAAAATTAATAAATTAAAAGAAATAATTGAAAATTATAAAAAAAGAATACAAGTTTTAAACGAAGAAAATGAATCTCTTAAAATAAGTTTAAATCAACAAGTTGAAAAAGAGGAACCAGCACCGGAAGAAAATAATATTAGTAATACTGACAAAAAAGAAGAGAGTAAACCTACCAAGTACTCACATAATAGATCCATCTCCCAGGGAGGCATTAGTAGATTTATAGGCACAGCTACCAAACAATATGGAAATACTATTATAACTACAAAAACTACACAAATTTCTTATAAAAAGAAAAGAAAAGAAGGAAATGTCTAAATTTTAAAAAAAATTGTAATGAGTCTTGGAATAATATATTTTTTATAATTTTTTTTATTTTTTAAAAATAATTTAAATAATTTATATTATATTTAAATAAATAAATTTATATTTTTAATTATAAATTATTTTTATTTTTTGGGTATTGGGGTTTGGGTTTTGGGTTTTGGGGATTGGGGATTGGG
>JAJMZR010014257.1:0-10451 GCA_023807225.1 Epidinium caudatum
CCCAATCCCCAATACCCAAAACCCAAAACCCCAAACCCAAAACCCAAAAACCAATTTTAAATTATAGAGTTATTTTATATTTTATTATTTATTAAATATTTTAATTAATTATTCATGAATTTTAAAATTTAAATTCAAAATTAAATGTTGGATGAATCGTTCACAAAAATAGAGCCAATTAAAAGGTCAAATAGCATGTTTCTCCATCCTTCCCCAGATATAGATATAAAAGTAATAAAGCAAATAGGAGATTATTCTTTAGGAACTGAATTAGGTAGTGGTGCATTTGGTAAAGTTGTTTTAGGAAAACATATTTTAACTAATGAATTAGTCGCTATTAAAATTCTTGATAAAATGATTTTAAGTCACACACCTGATGATTACCAATCAGTAAAGCAAGAAATAAATATTTTAAAATCGGTAAAGCATAAACATATAGTTCAATTATATGAAGTTTTGCAGACTTCTAGGCATATTTTTATTATAATGGAATATTGTGAAGGAAAAGATTTATTAGATTACATATTAACTAAATCAAAATTATCAGAAGAAGAATCATTAAAATATTTTCAGCAATTAATCAATGCTTTATTTTATTTACATAGTCAAAATATTGCTCATAGAGATATAAAAATTGATAATATGCTTTTAGATAGAAATCGAGATTTAAAATTGGTAGACTTTGGTTTAAGCACAAAATATCCAGATGATAATTTACTTGACCAACCATGCGGGACAGTAGTGTACGCCGCCCCAGAAGTTTTACAGGGAAGGGAATACCATGGCATGCTAGCTGATGTTTGGAGCAGCGGGATAGTTTTATACGGGATGCTATCTGGGTACTTACCTTTTGGTGAACAGGATGATGAAATTAATAGGCACAATATAATAATGGGTAATATTCGATTTCCAAGTTTTTTTTCTGATTGTGTTAAAGATTTATTAATGCATATGCTAGATTTAGATCCTATGACTAGATTTACTTTGCAAGAAGTTAGAAGCCATCCTTGGTTTAATTTATTGGATTATAAATTAATACCAGGAATTATTATTGGATACAATGTTATTCCAGTAGATGAAAAAATTTTAAATTTATGTGTCACATATAATTATGATAAAGAAAAAGTAAGAGAAAGCGTTTTAAATAATAAATATAATGCAGAAAGCGCTCTTTATTATTTATTGATAAAAAAGCTGGCTAAAAAAGGATTTCAATCTGTAAGTGATTTTTGCTCTGACGACTTTATAAGATTTGTTTTAGATGATAATAATTTAATAGAAACAAAATTTGAAGATAAAAATAATCAAATTCAAGATAGTGAAATTAAGTACAATATAAATATAAATTCAAATAATAATTGCTCTGCACCTCCTGATGGTAAATTGAGATACAATGAAAATAAAAACAAAAATGAAAATAACAAATTAAATACTCCAAAAAGGGAAGATAATGAAGAAAATATTAATAAAAAAATTAACTTTGATGAGACTCCAAAGGGGGCATTAAGCTATATTCTTAATACTTCTTCTTTCAAAGAAACAAATAATGAAATATTTAATATAAAAAGTTCGAACAGTTTAGACAATAGAAATACCAAAGGAGATGACGAGTCCAAAAAGACAAATAAAAACACATCATCTGATTCAAAAGCAAAAAATGTGGTTTATCAACCAATAAATATAAATCATTTTGAAATAATAGATGAAAAGAAAGAAGAATATTCAAATAAAAAAATAATACCAAGTGAATTTTTAATGGAGAATTTGCCTATAAATAATATTTTTATAAATGAAAATGAAATCGAAAACGAAAATAAATTCACTGATACTGATCGTGATTATAAAATGATTAATGTTCAAAACCAAGACAATAATGGCTATGAATATAACTTCATTAAAAGAAATATATTTGATGTAAATATTGGCAATAATTTGAAAGAAAGAGATATCAATAATAATATTAACAATAATAATAATAATAATTCAATAGAAATAATTGAAGATAATAGAATTCCACTGAAAATAAGGAATAATGCAAATATATTAAGTACTCCTGATATGATTAATAAAAATTACAATATAAATGATGATATTATTATTAATACTCATGATACTCATACTCCGCGCTCACTACATTTAGATACTCATAATAAAAATAAGGAAACCAAAGGATTCATCATAGAAACTCCAAAAAATAAAGAAAATAATATGAACAATAGTAGAACTATTAATGCTGATAAAAATAATTCTAAAAATACAAATACACTCAGCAAACAAAAAGTATATATAGATAAAAATAAAACATTTTCTGAAAAAAATAGAAATAAAGAGAATAATAAATTAGATATTAATAAAATTAAAGATATAAGAAAAATAAATTTGTTCCAAGATGAAATAAAAGAAGAAGAAAATATACAAAAAGATACTAAAGTGAATTTGCCAAATGATGAAACCGACAGAGAATTAATATTTATAAATAATGAAAATGTGAGAACACCTCATAGACCATATAATAAAAACAAGGAATTAATGGAAGATATTTCATTGCCCAATGATTCTAGTAGAAATAATGACGTTGATAAAGATAAAGATAATATTAAAGAAATAGAAATAGATTTAGAAAAATATAAAAATAATGATAATAATAATATGAATTTATTGTTGAATGAAAATCTTATTAATCAAAATGAAAAAGAAAAAGAAAATGGAAATAGAAATAATAATCTCAATTTCACATATGAGGTAACTGAGGAAAAAAAAGATGATAAAGATACAGAAATAGAAAAAGAAAAAGAAATAAATGATAATAGTAATAATAATGTAAATATTAATAAAAATAAAGAAATAACTGATCAAAAAGAAAATATAAACAATAATGTTGATAATTCAAATAATGATAAAAATAATAATATTGTTGTTAATAAAAATGATATAGAAAAAGATTCAAATGATAATCAAAAATTAGAAATAAAAGATAAGGAAAATAAAGAAGATAAAGAGAATAAAGATAATAATGCAATTATGAAAGTTCCAAAGATAGAAATAAAGAAAATAAATGAAAATAAAATGACTTCATCTGACAAAACTAAACAAAGAGCCAAAAACAAAAATGTTATTAAAAAAAGTAAAAAAACAAAAACAGATAAGAAAAAGAATCAAATAATAGCATCTATCTTTAAGAAATATAAAGCAATAGCTGACACTAACAGAGCTAATGAAATTATAAAAATCCAAAACAAAAAAAGCAAATCAATAAAAAATAAAAAAGATAAAAATGGCGAAAAAGAAATTATAAGCATAAAAGTAATAATAAACCAAAATTTGGTTTCAAGAGATAAAAAGAATTCAAAAAATAGCAAGTCCAAAAACAGGACAGAAAAGACCGAAAACAAAATTATCAAAATATATAGAGATAATATATCCGTTCATAATTTATCAAAAAATAAAGGCACAGCTATCAAAAAGAATCTAACGACATCGATATCAAATAATTCAAAAACAAAATTTGATGTGAATCAAAAGCCTATTACCAATAGAAAAAATACTAACACCAATACTAATACTAATACTAATTCTACACATACAAAATCATCTTCATATCATTTTTATTCGACCATGAATAAAAATATTGAAAAAAATATTAAAAATATAACTGCGAGTAATATAACTTATACAAAGCCCAGATTTGGAATAAGTAACAATAAAGGAAAGAAAACTACCACAAATTCTAAATTTTCGAAAAAAAATAAAAAATTAGTAGAAAGCAATATATGGGTAAAAAGTTATAATAATAACAACAAATATTTGAAATTATTCAAATCAACTCAAAATAAAAATAATAATTTATTATACACGAATAAAATTGATAAAACTAATTTAAATAAAAAGTTTGATGAAATCGCCCATAAAGTGAATAAAAGCTCAAAACCCAAAAAAAATAAAGTAGAAGATAAGAAAACTCCTTTATGGAAATTTATACAATCTGACCAATATGTAAATAACAATAATTCTAAAGAAAAATTGGCCAAAAGAAATATTCTTAAAAATGATGGAATTAAAATTTCTTCGGCTTCAACTTATTTAAAGAACGAAATTAAAAAAGGAGTGATTAAAATTGATAAAATAAAGAAGAATAGCAAAGATAAATATATTCAAAAATATTCGTTTGAAAATAAATTATTTGACAATATATATAATAAGAAAAATGTAAATTTGAAATTTGGCAATCACAATATAAATTTAAATAAATTAAAAAATAGTATAAATGGTAATAATAATAAAAAGAGTCAATCTTTATCAAAAGATAAAAATATTAATGTCTTTTTCATTAATATACAGAATTATATAGATAATAATAAAAAAGAAAAATGTCCTAAAAAACCTGCTAATAGAAATTATTTGGAATCTTCAGTTACAAATCAAAGATATAATTCTCCCTATGATGTAAGAGATTTATCTGAATCAGTCAAAAATAAATATATGAATCAAAAAACTAGATATAATAAAATGCCGTGGAAAATAAAGAAAAAAGGTTTAGACGAAAAAATTGATATGGATTATTTATATAAATATTATATAAATAAGAACAAAAATCCATTCGAGAAAAATAATAAAAAAATTAATAAAAAAACATATAATATTAAATCTATTAAAAATAATCAGATAAATAATAAAAAATTTGATAGTCAATCATTATTATTTTTGAATAATAATAAAAAAATAAAATATAATATAAATAAATTATCATCAAGTATTAAGAAAATAAATGATAAACTAAAAAAATATGAAAATATAATTACAACAAATAAAAAATATGATTTACAGAAAAGCACCAACAAGAAATATAACAGTAATAGTTACACACCTCAATATGTAACCAAATCTAAATTTTTTAGTTCATTTAATCATTTAAATCAAAGAAATATATATCCAAATAAATTATTTCACTCAAATGTTTCGACTGAAAATAATGTAAGAAATAATACAGATAATGTTAAGATGACTTCTTGTATCTTTGATTTATCTGGCTTATTTATGAAAGAAGACAGTATAAGCGATTACTATCAAAATATAATAGATAAATTAACAAAAAAAAATATATATTTTGTACAAAAACCAAATAAAGAAATTAGATGCTTCAAAAATGGGATGATTTGCGAAATTGAAATTTTAAAAATTGGAGAAGACAATAATGGAAAAAATGTTTATTGTCTTAAAATTAAAACTAAAAATGGAAGTAAAATAAATAATATATTTAAGAATATAGTTATGGAACAAAAATAGGAATATATTAATTAAAAGTTTTATTTATTTAAATTAAAATCTCTTTATTTTTTATGCAAAAATTTATTTATTTGGTTTTTGTACAAAATATATATTTTTTTTTGTTAATTTATCTATTATATTTTGATAGTAATCGCTTATACTGTCTTCTTTCATAAATAAGCCAGATAAATCAAAGATACAAGAAGTCATCTTAACATTATCTGTATTATTTCTTACATTATTTTCAGTCGAAACATTTGAGTGAAATAATTTATTTGGATATATATTTCTTTGATTTAAATGATTAAATGAACTAAAAAATTTAGATTTGGTTACATATTGAGGTGTGTAACTATTACTGTTATATTTCTTGTTGGTGCTTTTCTGTAAATCATATTTTTTATTTGTTGTAATTATATTTTCATATTTTTTTAGTTTATCATTTATTTTCTTAATACTTGATGATAATTTATTTATATTATATTTTATTTTTTTATTATTATTCAAAAATAATAATGATTGACTATCAAATTTTTTATTATTTATCTGATTATTTTTAATAGATTTAATATTATATGTTTTTTTATTAATTTTTTTATTATTTTTCTCGAATGGATTTTTGTTCTTATTTATATAATATTTATATAAATAATCCATATCAATTTTTTCGTCTAAACCTTTTTTCTTTATTTTCCACGGCATTTTATTATATCTAGTTTTTTGATTCATATATTTATTTTTGACTGATTCAGATAAATCTCTTACATCATAGGGAGAATTATATCTTTGATTTGTAACTGAAGATTCCAAATAATTTCTATTAGCAGGTTTTTTAGGACATTTTTCTTTTTTATTATTATCTATATAATTCTGTATATTAATGAAAAAGACATTAATATTTTTATCTTTTGATAAAGATTGACTCTTTTTATTATTATTACCATTTATACTATTTTTTAATTTATTTAAATTTATATTGTGATTGCCAAATTTCAAATTTACATTTTTCTTATTATATATATTGTCAAATAATTTATTTTCAAACGAATATTTTTGAATATATTTATCTTTGCTATTCTTCTTTATTTTATCAATTTTAATCACTCCTTTTTTAATTTCGTTCTTTAAATAAGTTGAAGCCGAAGAAATTTTAATTCCATCATTTTTAAGAATATTTCTTTTGGCCAATTTTTCTTTAGAATTATTGTTATTTACATATTGGTCAGATTGTATAAATTTCCATAAAGGAGTTTTCTTATCTTCTACTTTATTTTTTTTGGGTTTTGAGCTTTTATTCACTTTATGGGCGATTTCATCAAACTTTTTATTTAAATTAGTTTTATCAATTTTATTCGTGTATAATAAATTATTATTTTTATTTTGAGTTGATTTGAATAATTTCAAATATTTGTTGTTATTATTATAACTTTTTACCCATATATTGCTTTCTACTAATTTTTTATTTTTTTTCGAAAATTTAGAATTTGTGGTAGTTTTCTTTCCTTTATTGTTACTTATTCCAAATCTGGGCTTTGTATAAGTTATATTACTCGCAGTTATATTTTTAATATTTTTTTCAATATTTTTATTCATGGTCGAATAAAAATGATATGAAGATGATTTTGTATGTGTAGAATTAGTATTAGTATTAGTATTGGTGTTAGTATTTTTTCTATTGGTAATAGGCTTTTGATTCACATCAAATTTTGTTTTTGAATTATTTGATATCGATGTCGTTAGATTCTTTTTGATAGCTGTGCCTTTATTTTTTGATAAATTATGAACGGATATATTATCTCTATATATTTTGATAATTTTGTTTTCGGTCTTTTCTGTCCTGTTTTTGGACTTGCTATTTTTTGAATTCTTTTTATCTCTTGAAACCAAATTTTGGTTTATTATTACTTTTATGCTTATAATTTCTTTTTCGCCATTTTTATCTTTTTTATTTTTTATTGATTTGCTTTTTTTGTTTTGGATTTTTATAATTTCATTAGCTCTGTTAGTGTCAGCTATTGCTTTATATTTCTTAAAGATAGATGCTATTATTTGATTCTTTTTCTTATCTGTTTTTGTTTTTTTACTTTTTTTAATAACATTTTTGTTTTTGGCTCTTTGTTTAGTTTTGTCAGATGAAGTCATTTTATTTTCATTTATTTTCTTTATTTCTATCTTTGGAACTTTCATAATTGCATTATTATCTTTATTCTCTTTATCTTCTTTATTTTCCTTATCTTTTATTTCTAATTTTTGATTATCATTTGAATCTTTTTCTATATCATTTTTATTAACAACAATATTATTATTTTTATCATTATTTGAATTATCAACATTATTGTTTATATTTTCTTTTTGATCAGTTATTTCTTTATTTTTATTAATATTTACATTATTATTACTATTATCATTTATTTCTTTTTCTTTTTCTATTTCTGTATCTTTATCATCTTTTTTTTCCTCAGTTACCTCATATGTGAAATTGAGATTATTATTTCTATTTCCATTTTCTTTTTCTTTTTCATTTTGATTAATAAGATTTTCATTCAACAATAAATTCATATTATTATTATCATTATTTTTATATTTTTCTAAATCTATTTCTATTTCTTTAATATTATCTTTATCTTTATCAACGTCATTATTTCTACTAGAATCATTGGGCAATGAAATATCTTCCATTAATTCCTTGTTTTTATTATATGGTCTATGAGGTGTTCTCACATTTTCATTATTTATAAATATTAATTCTCTGTCGGTTTCATCATTTGGCAAATTCACTTTAGTATCTTTTTGTATATTTTCTTCTTCTTTTATTTCATCTTGGAACAAATTTATTTTTCTTATATCTTTAATTTTATTAATATCTAATTTATTATTCTCTTTATTTCTATTTTTTTCAGAAAATGTTTTATTTTTATCTATATATACTTTTTGTTTGCTGAGTGTATTTGTATTTTTAGAATTATTTTTATCAGCATTAATAGTTCTACTATTGTTCATATTATTTTCTTTATTTTTTGGAGTTTCTATGATGAATCCTTTGGTTTCCTTATTTTTATTATGAGTATCTAAATGTAGTGAGCGCGGAGTATGAGTATCATGAGTATTAATAATAATATCATCATTTATATTGTAATTTTTATTAATCATATCAGGAGTACTTAATATATTTGCATTATTCCTTATTTTCAGTGGAATTCTATTATCTTCAATTATTTCTATTGAATTATTATTATTATTATTGTTAATATTATTATTGATATCTCTTTCTTTCAAATTATTGCCAATATTTACATCAAATATATTTCTTTTAATGAAGTTATATTCATAGCCATTATTGTCTTGGTTTTGAACATTAATCATTTTATAATCACGATCAGTATCAGTGAATTTATTTTCGTTTTCGATTTCATTTTCATTTATAAAAATATTATTTATAGGCAAATTCTCCATTAAAAATTCACTTGGTATTATTTTTTTATTTGAATATTCTTCTTTCTTTTCATCTATTATTTCAAAATGATTTATATTTATTGGTTGATAAACCACATTTTTTGCTTTTGAATCAGATGATGTGTTTTTATTTGTCTTTTTGGACTCGTCATCTCCTTTGGTATTTCTATTGTCTAAACTGTTCGAACTTTTTATATTAAATATTTCATTATTTGTTTCTTTGAAAGAAGAAGTATTAAGAATATAGCTTAATGCCCCCTTTGGAGTCTCATCAAAGTTAATTTTTTTATTAATATTTTCTTCATTATCTTCCCTTTTTGGAGTATTTAATTTGTTATTTTCATTTTTGTTTTTATTTTCATTGTATCTCAATTTACCATCAGGAGGTGCAGAGCAATTATTATTTGAATTTATATTTATATTGTACTTAATTTCACTATCTTGAATTTGATTATTTTTATCTTCAAATTTTGTTTCTATTAAATTATTATCATCTAAAACAAATCTTATAAAGTCGTCAGAGCAAAAATCACTTACAGATTGAAATCCTTTTTTAGCCAGCTTTTTTATCAATAAATAATAAAGAGCGCTTTCTGCATTATATTTATTATTTAAAACGCTTTCTCTTACTTTTTCTTTATCATAATTATATGTGACACATAAATTTAAAATTTTTTCATCTACTGGAATAACATTGTATCCAATAATAATTCCTGGTATTAATTTATAATCCAATAAATTAAACCAAGGATGGCTTCTAACTTCTTGCAAAGTAAATCTAGTCATAGGATCTAAATCTAGCATATGCATTAATAAATCTTTAACACAATCAGAAAAAAAACTTGGAAATCGAATATTACCCATTATTATATTGTGCCTATTAATTTCATCATCCTGTTCACCAAAAGGTAAGTACCCAGATAGCATCCCGTATAAAACTATCCCGCTGCTCCAAACATCAGCTAGCATGCCATGGTATTCCCTTCCCTGTAAAACTTCTGGGGCGGCGTACACTACTGTCCCGCATGGTTGGTCAAGTAAATTATCATCTGGATATTTTGTGCTTAAACCAAAGTCTACCAATTTTAAATCTCGATTTCTATCTAAAAGCATATTATCAATTTTTATATCTCTATGAGCAATATTTTGACTATGTAAATAAAATAAAGCATTGATTAATTGCTGAAAATATTTTAATGATTCTTCTTCTGATAATTTTGATTTAGTTAATATGTAATCTAATAAATCTTTTCCTTCACAATATTCCATTATAATAAAAATATGCCTAGAAGTCTGCAAAACTTCATATAATTGAACTATATGTTTATGCTTTACCGATTTTAAAATATTTATTTCTTGCTTTACTGATTGGTAATCATCAGGTGTGTGACTTAAAATCATTTTATCAAGAATTTTAATAGCGACTAATTCATTAGTTAAAATATGTTTTCCTAAAACAACTTTACCAAATGCACCACTACCTAATTCAGTTCCTAAAGAATAATCTCCTATTTGCTTTATTACTTTTATATCTATATCTGGGGAAGGATGGAGAAACATGCTATTTGACCTTTTAATTGGCTCTATTTTTGTGAACGATTCATCCAACATTTAATTTTGAATTTAAATTTTAAAATTCATGAATAATTAATTAAAATATTTAATAAATAATAAAATATAAAATAAATAGATAAGATATCAAAATAAAATGGGGATTGGGGATTGGGGATTGG
>JAJMZR010014258.1:0-10433 GCA_023807225.1 Epidinium caudatum
AGACAAGTTAAACCCATGTCTATTGATGTAGATGAGGGCGGAACAATACATTTTCAAAATTTTGATTAAGCACCTTGATATATTAAACCAAGTTTTTTAGCACAATCAATGGATCTTTTATCAAGACACATTGGAATATATTCAAAACCAAGTTCCTTTAATGTTGCGTATCTGTGTCTTCCGTCATTAAATGCAGCACAAATCTCTCCATCCATCTCAAAAATATCAACATCCGGCGCTTCAAAATCTTCGCCTGTTTTTAAATAACTCAGAACGCTTTGAAATTGATGGTCGTCTTTATCGTAAGCCAGATAACAACAATCATTTTTATAATATTCTTCAAATTTTGTAAAATTTCATGTATTGGAATATTTTTTTTCTAAAAATAGAATTAAAATTTTATTTTTTTATGAAAAATGATATACCAAAAAATTTTTGCATTCAATATAATATATGATATCATATTTTTAAAATTATATTTTAATGAAAATCAATCATCTATATTTTTGTTAGTATTATTTTGCTCAAACATTAAAATATTTAATAAATTGATTTGTTGATTGACATTAAAAGATTGATTCATTAATCCACATTTTTTGAGAGATTCAAAATATAATCGACTTTCTTTCATTTGTTTATTAAGCTCAGGTAAAACATTATCTTCTCCAATTAAAGCTGATAAAAGTATTTCTTTTTCAACCATATATTTTTTATGACATCCTTTCTTTAAATATTCTTCAAATATTCTTTTCATTTCGTTGTCTTTTAATTCCTTTATTTTCTTTTTTATACTTTTTATTCTTTGATTATTTACATAATATTGTTCAATTTTTCCCGAATTTTTTTCATTTATTTTAGATTTTTTAGAATCTAAAAAACTTTTGACTTCAACAAGCTTTAATCTATCAGGTATTGTATTAATATCGTTTAAATCTATCTTTTTATGATATAAATCTAATATTTTCTGACTAATTGTTATTTTTTTACTGTTTTTACTGTTGATATAATTAAAAGTATTTTTTTTTAAATTATTATCCATACTATTTGTTAATATTTTTCTTAAACTAATTTTAGAGGTAGAAGAATTATAATTGTTTATTCTAAAAATATTATCATTGGTTGTTTCATTATTTGTTAATTTTTCAATATTACAATTTGTATTATTATCATTGATATTAATATATATTAAATTTTTTTTATCTTCATTATTATATGTATTTAATATGAAATTATTTTTATCAGTACAATTATTATCAGAAGTTGAGTCTGTATTATTATAATTACTATCATTATAAATATTAGTAAAATTAGTTCTTGCTGTATTGCTAAATTTCGAATTATCATTAATAATATTGGCTCTTGAACTATAATTATTTATTTGAGTATATTTATTATTCACTAATTTTGTGTCAAGTGAAATTTCTGTTAAATTTTTTTTTAAATTATCTTTATATTCTTTAATATTTATATTATCTTCTTTGTTTTTATCATTTTCTTTATACAATAATTTTTTATTGGTAATTTTCAATTTATTTTGCTTTGTCCTTTTGACCAAATTTAAATTAACCAATTCGTTTTTTATATTATTTACTTGATTCTCATATTCTTCCAAAAGTAAATTCAGTTTTGCTTGCTTAAATATATATTCTCTCGCATGATTATCTAAATATTGAGGTATGCAACTAATCAAAACCTTTTTTTTCAATTGAAATATTTCTTTAATTATCCAGGACAACCCCTCATTTCTTGTATCTTTGCCTTCTTTTAATATTTCCAAGAAGTATAAATATAGATGCTCAGTTAAATTATCTTTTTTATTTTTTAGAATTGTTTTTTCATGCTCCAAATTTTGTATTTCCAAAGATAACCTATTTCTATTCGATTTAATTTTGGGGAGAATTTCTTTTAATTTTTTAATTTCTTGCCCCTTTTGATATAGCATTCTTTCATAGGATAATTTTTTTTCTTTAGTTTCTTTGTCATCTTCAATCTTATCAGATATTTTATTATTGTCTATAAAACTCTTTCTTTCAACTTTTTCTTTAATTAATGAAATAAAATTTAAATAGCTATTATATTTTTTAATTGGATTTAAATTTGTTTCTTTTTTGATAATATTATTGTCTGTTAAATTATTACTGCTCATATTATTTTTATTTAAGAAAGGAGCAAATAAAGGTGTTGATAACTCTTTTATATTAAATACCTTTTTTTTACTTTCATTTCTTAAATAAGATTTATTCATATCTGTATACGTTTTTATCGATAATTCAATATCAGAAATTTTATCTTCAAGTTTTTGTAATTCTTCTCTTTTTTTAATAATTTTATTTTTTAATTCATCTCTCTTTTCAGTTATTGTTTTTATTTCTTTTTTAATAATTTTCTCAAATTCTTGGTGCTCGAATCTTTTGAATAGCATTGATTCGATTTTTTTACTTTTTGATATATTTATCAGATTAACCACATCTGGTAAAAATTGTTTAACTCTATCAATTGAGTTGAATAATTCTGGGGTTTCTATGGATTGTAATATTTTAAATTTGGAATACAAATCATTTTCTCTTAATTTTGTAATATTATTAAAATTTAATTTGTAAACATCTTCACATTCTTTTGCAAATAATTTTTTATTTGGTGTTAGAGGATGCTTTGAAGTATATTTGGAAATATTATGGAAATTATTTTTAATTTTTATTCTTTGTAAAGACATTTTTATAAGAATTTTATAATAATTAATTTATTAAAAGGAGAAAAATAAATATTTGTTATTTTAAAAATAAATATAAAATAATACATTATAAATAGCAAAAATATTTAGATTCAAAGATAAGTTTTAAAACATATTTAAATTAGGGTCGCAAAAAATTACTCTGCTTTATCATCTTCTTTTTCTTCATTTTGTGCCCCTTCTCCTTTATTTTTATTAAAATATGGAACATGATTCTTGACATAATTAGTTGAATTTTTAATAATTGGTTTTGATTTATTGGCGATGACATTTCCATATTTTTTCATTACTCCAAACCCTTTAATACCTTCTTTTTTCATAAAATTTCCGAACTTTTTCATATTTTTAAGTGAATAATTCATTGCCTTTTTCACTTTTTCCATATTATCATCTCCTCCTTGGGCTCCATTATTTCCTCCATTTTCGTCTGATTTTTGCTCATCTGGCTCATTCTTTACTGACTCCATTTTTTCTTGTGTAATTTTTATATTATTATTATCATTATTTTGGTTGTTCATTGGATTATTTATAACATTGGAGGTAAAAGCAGTAGCAGCAGCATTTGAATCTAAATTTATTTCCAAATTATTCAAAATGCTGAAATTTTGATTCATATTAGAATTATAGTTATTCAAAATATAGTTTTCAAATTCTGGAAAGGCATTTGAATTAATTTGCATTACTTCATTTGGATTCTCAAAATCTTTTTCTAATTGGCTATTGCCTTTTACTATTGATTTTAAATTTCTACGATAATAATCTACTCCATATGTTTTATATAGTTGAGCCTTTTTCACATCTAAGTTAACTCCCATATGTCTTAAGGCTTTTTTAAACTTTTTATTTCCTCCATAAATAAAGAAATTCATTAAATAATCATCAAATTCATCATCAATACTTCTCAAAAATGAAATTTGGTTTCCTAAATTTTTATGAATTTGAGCACATAATTCACATAATGTTATTCCATTATTAACTGAAACAAATTTGACATCATCATCACCACAATCATTACATTTTTTATTTTTGGGTTCCAATGAAAATATAGTTTGTTTAAAACTAATTTCCATATTATCTAATAATATATGAAATTATTAAAATCATACCTATAAAAGGCAAATAAAATTCTACACTATCAAAATTAGATTCTGTTAAAAATGCCCTAACATGCATAATTTCAGATGGAAAAAATAAACTTCTAAATACCTCAATATATCTTGTTAGATGTCCATAATAGAACATACTTAAAAACGACCAACTATCACCTATTCTCGGATTATCTATTGTATATAAAAAAGATGGACAGCTTTTGGATTTTACCCTGACCAGATCCAAGGAGCTGTTTGCGTATCTGATCGATAACGCAGGTTATGCTGTGACGACGTCTGACATTGCCAGAGATCTGTTTGAAAAAGATCTGGATAAACAGATTTCGAAAAATCTGTCAAAGATCATAACGTCACTGATGGATGATCTGAAGCATGCCGGATTTTCAGATGTTGTCATTAAGCAGAACAGGCAGCTCATGATCAATAAAAGCAGGGTGGACTGTGATCTGTATAACGCGTTAAAGGGAGATATTTTTGCGATCAATGCATATTATGGCGAATATATGATAGATTCATACAATAGCAATGGTGATCCTTTTTCTAGTGATATTGCAAATTATGAGGTTACAATAACTGCTCCTTTATATTATGTGATCGCTTCTACTGGTGAACTTGTAAATGAAAAAGTTGATGGAGAAAATAAAATATCTGAGTATAAGGCGTTGGCTGTAAGAGATTATGCTTTTGTGTTAAGTGAAAAATTTGAAATCGTTTCGAAAAATATTGATGGCGTAAATGTAATGTACTATTATTCTTATTAACATTTGAAGTGTCTACGTTATTATTAAAAGTATCAAAAATATTTAATGATTTTTTTATACTTTCCCTTTTCTCAAAAACATTTTTGTAGGAGTCTTTATCAATGATATTATTTTTTGTACATTTAAAATATATTTTAATACCTTTTAAAGTAACTGAAAAATCATTTTGAGATACATAATAAAAAATTGAATATTACTACTTCTAATATAAATCAAAAAATAAATGAATTAAAAGATTTAATAAAAGATAAACCATTTATTAAAAATTTAGAAAATATAGTTATACAAAAGAAGTTTGATTGCATATATGATTTATCTAAAAAAGAAAAAGGAAAGGAGAATAACATTACTTTATATTATTATAATAATGCTCAAATTATTACTAAAGAATTATTAAATATTATAAAAAGTATCGATAAAAATTTTGTAGATATCTATACAAAAATATGTTATTCTACTGATAATAAAATAATTATTAAGTTAAATGATAATATATTAAATATTGGTACTATTGGTGAAAATAACATTTTTATTCCTGACTCTATAATTGTTTCAAAAGGTTGGGATATAACTAAAATAATAGAAAAAGTAAAGCAAGAAGGGTATAATTCCTTAATTAAATTAATGAGCAATAATTTAATAAGCTTTAAAACTATAGAAAATAACTTAAAAGTGGAAGCAAAATTAATAAAGATTGATTCTATAAGTGATAAATTGAAATGCATAATTTTATTATTTATTAATAATAAAAAATTAATAAATATTGATAAAAGTAAAAAGTATGAAAAAGTTTTTTTAATAAATAAAAAATGGTTAGAACAATATAATAATCAATATAACGAAATATCTTCCTTAATTGAGAAAAAAGAAGAAGTCAATAAATATATTGAAAAAATGAGCAAAGATTCATTTTCAATAGATTATTTAAATAATATTATATCTGAATTAGATGATCGATCATTAAAGAAAATTGATGAAGAAATAATGAATAACAAAGAATCAAGATCATTTAATTTAAATTTTGATATCGCTAAATTGTTTGATAAGCAAATATATATTATGAAAGATTTTATAATTGTAAATGAATTTATATTTGAGTGTATGAAAAATTATGTTGATAGTGCAATTAGTAAACAAAATTATAGTTTATTTTTACATAAAGAAGGAGCTATAATAACAAGTGAAATGGATTCACAATATATAATATTTATTGGAAATTTAGATAATAAAAATAATATATATGAAATTAAATATATATTAGATTTTAATTCAAAAGATGCCTTTGAAAATGAAAGAAATATTATATCGTTATGTAGTCTAGAAAAATATATAAAAGTGAGAATGGTATATAATGATAAAAGAAATGATGACTATGTTTCCCCAATTTTTAGCGAAGAAAATATTGTAGGAAATTGTTATGTATATAAAGAAAATTTGAATTATACTTCTTGTATAAATTATGCAAAAATATTATCAGATAATAAATCAAATACTATGATTTTGAATTCAATAAATATATATCTTAATACTCAAAGAATAATAAAAAAAATGGGAAAAAAGAAGCCAATAACTAAAAATTTATATTTAATTAATAAAAATTTAATAAATCAAATTAAAATTGACAATGATTTTAAAATAATAAAAGATATAATTGAAGCAAATAATTTCAAAGTTGATGAAGATAATAAAAAAAAAAATATTCTATCATTAATTAAAACTTTACCTGAAGAAGACTTTAACAAATATACAAAAGAAATAAATTCTAAAATAAAATATGAACAAATAATGGAACCAGATATAATTCAAGCTTTTTATTTTGATGAAACAAATAAATCAATATTTATATATGATTTTGATTTATTTGAAAAAAAAATAATTGAATTATTTATTGATGATTTAAGTAAATTAAAAAATTATTATTTAAAATGTATTTTACTTGAAGGTAAAATAATCATAAATTATCCTGATTTTTTAAACCAAAATAAATTTATATCAATTATTGGAACAATAAATAGTGAAGATGATTTTGTTACAGAATATTTATTAATTTTCAAAGACATAAATAATCAACATAATCACATAAATAAAATTTTAAAAGACTTATCAAAATATTTGAATGGATTATCATTTGTAAATAATAGCCAACCAATATTAAAAGATGAAAATACTTATGAAATAGTAGGTATAATTGCAAAATATGCTCCAAATTTTGATCCAGATATCAATATTAATGCCTTTGATGAATATTTACCAAAAAATAACAGTAAAACGATACCATTAATAGATAATATTAAAGATGAATATAACTTAGAATTTAAAACTGATACTCCTTCTATATTATATAATTTTAAAGCTCCTCCTTTAATAGGTTTTCAAAATAATAGAGCTACATATTCTATGAATTCCACACTTCAATGTTTTTGTCACATTGAAAAATTTGTTAATTTTTTTAAATATAGTAAGCAAGTTATCAATATAGTTAAAAAGGATAAAAATAATTTAACTTCTTCATTTAAATTATTAATGGAAAATTTATGGCCTAATAATTATCAAAAAGGAATTTCAATGAATTATTATGATCCTAAAGAATTCAAAGATAAAATTGCTAAAATGAATCCTATATTTGAAGACAGCACTGAATATGATGCAAAAGATTTAATCAATTTTATTATTACTGCATTACATCAAGAATTAAATAAAGCCAATAAATGTTATAATAATAAAGATAACATTTTGGACCAAAGAAATCAACAAATAATATTTAATAATTTTGTTCATACTTTTGTTGCAGAAAATCAATCTATTATAAGTGATTTATTTTATAGTATTAATTATAATGTAATTCAATGCTGGGGATGCAATACTAGAATATATAATTATCAAACTTATTTCCTTCTTGAATTCCATTAGAAGAAATTTTTAAATTTGTGAAAAATAATAATCAATTTGAAAATAATAATTTCAATAACACAATTAATATATATGACTGTTTTGAATATGATAGAAAAATTAATTCGACATATGGTGATAATTTAATTATTTGCAATTATTGCAAAAAAAAATGCAATTTCATTATGAGTACTTATTTATTAACTGGGCCAGAAATATTAATTTTATCATTCTACACAGGGCACAAAATTGATTTTAAATTTGATTTCCCAGAAGAATTAAATTTATATAATTATATTGAGATTAAAAATACTGGTTATTATTACAAATTAATTGGAGTAATTACTAGTCATGATAAAAATAGTATTAATTACTTTGCATATTGCAGAGATCCTATTTCCCAGAAATGGCACAAGTATAAAGATGATATTGTTACTGATGTTAATGATTTCCAAAATGAAGTAATTAATTATGCAACACCATGTTTATTGTTTTATCAAAAAAATTAACTAATTAAAAATGATTACTTTTTAATCTCATTAAATATTTAAAATTAATGAGCTTAATAAAAACAGAAGAAATATTCATGAATTTATGTCAAATCTTCAATTTCAACAAAGAAACACAACAAATATCATATGACGAAGATATATTCTCTAAAAATTATAATAAATCTTTTCTTTTCGGATTTTGCTTTTTAGAAGAAAAAGGACCTATTAAATTTGAAACTTTATCGCAATTATGGTTTTTTAATGAAGGTCTCGATGACAAAGTAATTTCAATATCATTAAATTTGATAAGAATTATTATATCAAAAATTCAAGGAACATATATATCTTTAAATAATAATAGTTTTATCATTGAACTAGTCAAAGATCTTCTTAATTTAAAACAAAAAGAAACTACAAAAATTTTTTTATATCTTCAATCGATATACTCCACAAATAATCAATTGTTTGAAAATGTTATATATCCTTTGTCATTCACAATTGGCTTTCACAAAAATTTTCTAAAAAAAATATTAAAAGACGATCTTATAAGTATCATCGATGACATTATTAACAAAAATAATTACACTTTTGAGCAAGATATTGATTTCACCAATATTTCTTTAGATTTTTTAAAATATTTAAATTTATTTGTTCAATTAGCAAATGATGAAGTCAAAAAAAAAGAAGAAATACAAAAATTATATTTATTTTTATGCAATTATACTCATGAAAACAAAAAAAACTTCATTTTTGAGCTAAAAAATGAATCTTTTAATTATTTTGTCTTAATAAAAGATATCATCAATGAATATTCAACAGAAATAGAAAAAGAAAAAGAAAAAAACTTTTCAGATGAAGTTACTTTGGAGAATATTAACCAAGTTGGAGGTAAACTTTTTTTTTTAATGATTAAATCTTCTCAACTTAGTATTTTACGTTATGATATTTATTGTTTATTGCGAAAATTTGATTATCAAGAAGAATATATAAATAATTATTTAGAGTTGAAGATTAAAGTTTTAAATAATCAAATTTTAATTTCCAAAATATCAAATGCATTATCAGGTGTAAAAATTGCAAATATTTTTAACATAAAAAGAAGAGTGGTAGAAAGTTTAATTTTTGAATCATATACTAAATATTCAAATTATTTTTCATTTTCGGAAAATTATCGACCAAATTATCAAAATTTAAATATTTTGAATGAACTGATAAAAAATGCTCTAAAAATATGTTCATCAGAAGACGAAAAAATAAAAATTGAAAAAGATATGCAAAAATTGCAAAATTTTATTAATGAGAAAAATACCTTTGAAGCCTTTGAAGAAAATCCAACTATTAAAATTAATCAAGAAGATGAAAACGGAAAGCACTTATATGCTATTATGGAATTTTTAAGATTTTGTGAGAGTCGTCTTAGTCCTAGTGTATATGTATTTGGTACAAGTATTGATTATAAATTAGTTCTATCTTCTCCTTTCGACTCTAATTTTGATTCCTATGATGAATTAGTTGATAAAAAAAAGAAAAGTATTTCTATAGAATATGCATTGAATGCTTTATTTTGTTCAAATATAAATGAATTTGAAGATGATTTGGAAAAAGCCTTATCAGAGAAAAAGAAGCAACTTGATGATAACCTTAATAATTTTAAGAAATATACTAATGCTTTTAAAAAATACTCTATAGAATTTTTTTCTAAAAATGATTTAGAGAGAGCCAAGGAAAATATTCCATCAGAATTTTTATCGGCTCTAAATAATTATGAAGAATATATGACAAAAATATTCAATAATGAAATTAAGCAAAACGAAAGTAATAAAAAAAATGAAGAAATTAAAAAATTTATTTGTTCAGAAGTAATTGAATCGCAAAAATCAATAGAGAAAAAAGCAGAAGAAAATTTTGAATTTGGAAGTATGAAAAATTTATTAGAAATAAATATATATAAAATGTGTACTCTCTACAAATTTACTCAAAAAATAAATGATACATTTTTGAATTCACTAAATCAAATATATGAAGATTATATTCAATCATTAGAAGATATAGTTGAAAAAGGCAATAATTATAGAAAAGAAATAAAATCATTATTTAATGATAAAACTGATTTATTTGAATTATGGATTTGTTCTTATCCAAATGTTGAAGTAATATATCGTTTCGAAGGAAATTTAATCGATATATTTATGAAATTATTTCAAGATATTAGAATGAATATCCATTGGACATTTGATGAAAAAATGATATTATGGAGTATAAAAAATGGATTTGGAAAATATTTAGAAAATAATTAATTGTTAAATTTATAAATAGAACATGAAATAAATATTTTAATAACTATAATATATTTTTTATATTTTTTATATTTTATTTATAGGTTATTTCTTAAGGTAAAAAATATGGGGATTGGGGTTTGGGGATTGGGGATTGGGGATTGGGGATTGGGGAT
>JAJMZR010014259.1:0-10398 GCA_023807225.1 Epidinium caudatum
TTCAGTTCCTCTGATAATTTTTCAATAGCAACTTGGTTGTCAGCCATCTCCTCTGATAACTTTGGAATGCTGTCGATTGCATCTTTTGTTTCTGCACCATCGTTTATCAAAGATTCGAACTTGCGGAGGTTGCCACTGGTGGTAATGCTAATAAGATTTGCGTAAACAACTCGCTGCTGAAGTATAAACCTTCGGATGTCTTGAAGGTCGGCTTTGCGAATGCTATCAACCGTAGATAGGTATTCACTTTGCCCTCGTTGTAGGCATTCGTAAAAATTGTCGAAAACATCATCGTCCTCGGGCTGTGTGTATTCCTTTAATTCATCAATATACTTTTCAGCAGTATTATTCTTCTTAATAGCATTAAAAGAAAACTTACAAGAATTTAAAAGTACATCAGATGAGGAATATATATATTTATAATTATATATATATTTAATACTTCTATTATATCTAACTTTAATTTAAACTATGTTAGTCAACATCATTTAATTAATACTATGAAAACGTCTATTTATGCTATTTTCTTTTGGTTTATTCTTTACTTGAATAAACTTTTTAATTATAAAATAAACCCCATAAATTAATATAGAAAATAAGATAGCAATCATAATAATCCAAGTAAAATCAAATTTAGGCTCATTAATAATATTTTTAATAGAAAACTCATAATAATTATAAGCAAAATATTCAACATTAGTATCATTTACAACTTCTCCCAGTACACTAATGAAATATTTATTCGTTTTTAATTTTCCTAAATTTAATTTATAACTCATAGTTTCGTTTTTCAACTCATTATTATTTAATTCTTTTTTAAAAGATAAAAATGGTTCTTCTTCTACTAATATATTTTTGGGCTCTTCATTTTTTTTGAAATCAAATGCTTTATACAATCTAACCAAATAACTTATTTTATAATTACCATTTTTATTAGCATCTTCAGGCAAAATATTATTATGTAATAAACTATAAGTTTCATCATTTATTTGAGAAATAATTATATCAGTATTATTAATTATGAAATTAGTTATATTTTCTCTTTTAAATATATATTTTAATATTATATTTTCAATAGTATTATTTGCATTTAAATCTATTATATATTCTGTATCATTGTTATTAAGAATAGAATATAAACTTTTTCCATAATTACTTTCTTTTGTAATATCTTTTTTATTAAAATATAAATTATAATTATTATTGGAGTTAGAAGATAATTCTAAATATAAATTATTATATTCTCTTAATGGTTTAGATAATTTAAATTTTTCATATTCTTTATTTATTTTCATTTCTAAATAGGTGTTTCTTGGCAATTCAATATTTTCATTTATATCGAAAGGAGTTATATCTAAAGAAACACTTTTATAAATATTGTCATTAACTTTATTTTTCTCTATTTTTATTTCTAAATATTTTTTTTCTTTTATCAATAAATTATTAATGTATATATATCCTCTTCTCAAATCATTATAATATTTCGAATATATATTATTATTATTACTATTTTTGTTTTCTTTATCAAAAATATTTACTATAAAATTAAATTTTTCATCTGTAACATTAACTAAGCTTTCATTATATTGAACAGGATTAAACTTCTCTAAATTTGAAAAACGAAGATTAATATGTAAATCATTTTTAACATTATTCAAATTTAACTTGAGATAAATAGGGAAAATGTCTTTATCTTCATTTTCTTTGAAGTATTTAAAATAATTTGTTTTTCTTAAAAGAAGTTCATCTTTTTCTTGCTTCCTTATTATATCCATATAAAATATGAATTTTTCTTCTTCATTATTTTTTTCTGGTTTAAGATTTAAACTATTATTTTTTAGTATTAATGAGATTCTTTCTTGAGTATCATAACTCAAAGAATATTTAGTATTTTCCTTGTTATTATTTAATAAAAATTGGCCACTACCTTCTATTAAATTGATATAAATTTTATATACTATATCATCTTTTATCAAATTTCTTAGTACATCAATTTTATCAAAAGAATCTTTAATTATAAAAATATTTTGTAAAGGCGGATTAATCTCAGTATCTAATGAATTATAAAATTTATTAATTATAAAAGTAACATTCTTTTTATTTTCTCCATTAATTTTTGAATCAACTTTTATCTTTATATACATATTTTCACTTAAATTAAATTTTGTTTTAATTTCCTCTAAATTTAATTCCAATTTGTTTGATATTAATGATTGATTAGTTGAAGAAAAATCAATATTTTTTTTCATATCATCAAAGTTAAAAGCATCATCATCTATCAATTTTGAAACTTTTCCATTTATTATAGTTTGTTCATCATCTGGAATATATAATATAATATTTTTTTCATTAAAAATATAATATTGATATATTGGCAACAAAAATTTACATGGTATTTCACAAACTTCAGGTATACTTTGTGTAATAAACTTAGGTGAGTTTACGTCAAATATATATATTGAATAAATATCTTTATCATAAGTAATTTCTGAATATATTTTATAATAAATTTTTTGAATTTTTCTTGGTACTTGAGTATTAATTAAAAAATATTTTTCCTTTGAAGGATCTAATGGACTTTTGCACTTATCATTTGAATCTTTTGGCTCTTCAGTATAATAGCACATTTTGCATTTATCACAATTCAAAACAATTTTCATTGTAGCACCATTTCTTTCACTAATCAACGTGTAGAATAAATGATGTTCTTTTTTGGAAGATAAAACACCGTAAATATTTTTATTTTGTGGTACATTTAATTTTTCATTGTCTGAATGAGTATATATATTAAATAAACTGGCTTCATTATTGTTATAATCATTAGAAATATAAATCTTTATATATGCTTGGCAAATAGCATAATCACATTTATCAATATTTATATAGTTAGTATTAGTTTCTGGAGTATCAAATATAAAATCTTTTTCAGGTATATTATTATAATAAAAACCATTTTCCTTTTCTTGATATTTTTGTATATTTGAAGCAACCTTAAAAGTAGCATTTCCATTAACATCAAAAAATAATTGTAATTTTTCATTTTCTTTATAATCTAAATAGTAAAATACATATTCGTCTTTTTTTATATAGCCATATTCAATTTCTTCTCTATTTAGAAATGAAGGTAAATTAAATGGACCTATTTTTATTTTAAAACTAAAACTTTCTGCCTTCCTAATGTATAGATTTATTTTTAGATTAATAAAATCATATAGTTTTTCATTATTGTTTTCTTCCAAAAGTGAATTTAAATTGTCATAACTTATTATTTCTTTTAACTCAAATATTTCATTATTATTATGGAGTTCTTTATTTTTGAACATTATAGCTTTATTGACTTCACAATCCATTACTAAATATCTTTGAGTATTTTTATTTATATTTATTAATATATTTTTATTTATCAAGTCTTCTTTTAAAATTAAGTAATTAAATACAAATGAATTAATTTTATTTTGGAATTCAAATGTTTGATATACCCCACTATTTATTATTAAATTATTAATTTGTGAAGAACTTTTTACAATTGCAGATATAGTGAATTCACATATGTCCTCCATATCAGAGGAAATAATTATTTTTTTTTCTTTATTATGTTCTAATATAAATTGGCCATTTCTTTTTTTTTCTATTTCATTTATTGAGCCCTGTTGAATATTTAAAATACAGTTTATACCATTTATATTCACTAAATATTGCTCATCATCCTTTGATTTTGGGCTTTCTTGGAAATAATAGTAATATCTTACATTATTTTTGGTTATTATACTATAATGAACCTCTCCTGTTGTCAAATTTATATTATTTTCATTTTCATTGTTTTCGTTAATTGTATAATAAAATAGATTATAATAAGAATTTTTTTCTCCTACAATTTCAATGTTAAATTCATCTCTGTTATTATTGTTAAAATCATATAAATAGAAAATAGAATTATTATAAGATTTATAATATTTTTCAAATTTTGGGTCAACCTCTTTTCCATGTACTATCAAATTATTATTTCCAGTAAATGAATAAAGATGAATAAATAATTGTTTTCTTGAATCTATTTTAACATCAGATTTGTTAAGAATTAATTTATATTTTTGTCTTTCCTTTTCCGTTTGAATATAAGAATATATTTTTTTGTTTTTATTTAATAATACTTTATCATCATTATTTGATATTTCTATATAGAAAGTACAATTTATATCTGTATTTCCCTTGCAATAAACCATAATCATTGGGAATTCAGATTTATGATATATATTCTCTTCATTTTCAATATTTATTTTATAATATATATTATTATTTATATTATATTCATCTAAATTTTTATTATTTGAAAATGAGCAATTTGGGAAATCGTGACAATTTGCAATAGAAACCTTTGTTTCTCCAGTAATACTTTGAAAATGAATATTGATAGAACTACTATTTGGGCTATATTCATCAATTCTATAATATATATATGTATTTTTTGGTAAAATTTGTTTTGTTGATACTCCTTTAATTAAGGACATTTTTAGAACATCTTCATTTAATGATAATAAATTAATAAAAATTCCAATATCTTCATTATAAACATCTAAAATTATATTATTTTTTCGAATACAAAATTGATTATAAGTTGAATTAAAAATAATATTCTCTGATTCCCCAGTTATTACATATTCTTCAGCTGAAATATTACCATTTGAATTATTTAATTTTACATGTATATTATATGATTTTGTAATAAAGCTCAATAAATAACTAATAGTATAATTATATTGTGGTTCATTTATTTTAAAACATTCTTCATTATTATCTTTAATTCTCGTATATATTTTATCTCCGACAAAAATATTTTTAATATTATATTGTTCATCATCTTTATCACTTAAAGTTCTATGACATATTTTAACCATTAAATTTTTGTCACATTTATTTATTGAAAATTCAGCTTCGTTGTCATTAATTATAGATGAATATCCATTGAAGTATGTTTTATCTAAAATTAAATTATTCTCTTTACTATCAACTGAAAAGTTTTCCATTGAATAGCCAGTCATAGTTAATAGAGATGTTTTATTATTATTATTTTCATTTAAATAAATGAAATTATATTTATTAGTTATATTAAAATCAAAGCATTCGTCACTATTTATTTTAATATTTTCGTTCTTTTTATAAACTTTATAATAAAAGGTAAAATCACATATTTTGTTGCATGGTATTATTATGATCAATTCTAATTTATTTTCATCCACAGGTATAATAAGAGCAGAATCCCGTTCAATATTTTTATATTCACTATTTTTATAAAGTTCTGTATTATTTGAATCTTTAAATGATTTGTTACTACTTACATATATATAATTATTTTCTTCCAAAAAATTATTATGCTTTATGTTCAATTTAATGAAATCTCCATTACTTCCATCAATTTTAGCTCTGTAAATATATGAATTTGAATATTTACCAACAGTAGACTTTTCATTTTCATTAATTTCAATATCAACAATGTTTCTTTCAGATGTATTCATAAATTGAAATGGTTTATAGGTAAAATATTCATATATATTTCCTTTGGAAGCTTCTGCTAATACACTTATATAAAATATTCCAAAACCAATATCATTCATTTGATAACTAATTTCATAATTATTGTCTTTTATTATTTTAAATATTTTAATCGGGGTTTCATTGTTAAAAATATTATTTGAAAATTCATTGAGGTTATTTGTGTAATTATATATTCTGATATTATATATAAATATTGTTTCTTCGTTTATTTTTGTATCTATAAATGTATTTTCTTTTATTCCTTTGAATTTAATAATACCTTTAGTATCTACATTTATACCATCATCTTCTAATTCAAAATATTTTAATATATTATTATCAGATATTTTATATTTTATAAATATATTAGTAAATGTTTCTTCAATGCTATCCAAATTATTGAATAAAAATAATATATTATTTTTTTCATTTTCTAAAAATTTTTTATTTATAATTGTTTTACCATAATAAACTTCATCATTCTCTTCACCATCAATTGATGTATCATTCACATAATATTCTTTACTATTTTGTGAAATAATTGTAAAATTAAAATCACTATTATTTAAAACAAATTCAATCTCTGAATTTTTATATTTATCCAATTTTCGGCCTAAATTAATTTTTGTTTCTCGATTAATTGACAAAGCTAAATACTCGTTTATAGGTAAAAAGTAATTATTTGTTAAATCAAAAGCTGAAAATACAAGTCTTATATTATTATTATTGAAATTTTTTGGAGGTGAAATAACTATGTATAGAAAATGTTCTTGTTCTAAATTAGTTATTTTTTGAATAATATTTTTAGCTTCTACCAAAGAAAAACCAGATGTTAAATCTATTCTATAATCAGATATGCTATTTATATTTTCAGATAAAAAAAAATCTTTATTAGTTAATTTTCTTTCATTAATAAAAAATGCATTAACTAAATATACTTTTATATCAAATATTTCTTTATCAAAATCAATAATACTTTTTTGATTAATATCTAGTTTTGAAAATTTATAATTCAAATTAATATTTTTTAAATCAAGATTATTAAAGTTAACTGATGTAATATTGATTTTCATATAAAAGCACAAAGGCCATATAAAAATAGAACTACTATTATATAAATAATCAAAATAATTGCTTTTTTGGAAATTTAATTCAGCTAAATTAGTGTTATTTTCTTTTAATAATATTCTAAAGTAAATAATGAATTCATCTTCATCTCTTACTATTTCTATTTTTTTATTATTTTGATTAATATCTTTAGAATCAAACAATAAATTTATATTTTCTTGAACTTTGTAATCTAATAAATAACTTTTAGAATAATAATTATCTAAATTATTTATATAATTTATATTTCCAATACCTTTAATTAAATATATTCCAATATCATAAAATCCTTGATTACTCAAAAAAAAGGAGAATTTTTCAATGTCATTTAAACTTATTAAATTATAATCATTTAATATGGGATTTATTTTCTCGTTATTTATTATATCATAATGTGAACTAATTACAGTTATATTTGCTGAATAATTAAGCTCTATTTTAATCAAATATATTTTCTCAAAATTTGCCTGTTTTGTGTCAATTTTTAATTCAAAATAATTCGTTTGGCAAATATCCCCTTCGTTTGCTTCAAAGCCATCTTGCATTGAATCATATATTTCTTTTTCTTTTTTTTTATAATAAGAATTAATGCTTAATGTTTTATGAGAGATGTTAACATTATCATTATTAGGTACGAAAATTCTTATTTTATCTATTTTATTATATTTTTCTATTGGAATAATAAAATAGCAAGGAGATTCTTTATTAATTTTGCAATGTTCATTTCTTAATGAATTCATTGGAATTATTGATGGTAAATTAATACCTGGAGAAATAATTCTTAAATTATAATTTTGCTCTGAAGTCAAATCTTTATCTTTTATTTCTATATGATAATAAATAGTTTTCCCATAAAAATTAATATCAGTATTTTCAATTATAATTTCTTTTTCTAAGGAAGAATCCACTTCACGCATTTCTTCATCATAAAAGATATTAACATAGCAATTATCACAATATATATTAATAATTATTTTATTTGTATCTTTAGCTATTTTAGTTTTATAGAAATCAATTTGACTTCCTTTTAAATTTCCATATATATATTCATATTCAGGCACCAGAAATGTTATCATTCCTTTATCTTCTTTTTTGGTTAATTTTGAATAAATATTATATTTATAAATTTTGTCATTTGTTGTTAATTCAATAAATATCTTGCATTCATCTTCATCACAATTTTTTGTATTTTCATTTTTTATGTCAAAATATTTATTAAAATAATCAAAATTGATATTTTCTTCAACTTGTGTTTTCTTATTTAATAATTTAGCTGAAGCCATCCCTCCTCCTTCCATAAAATCTACATAAATTTTACCTTCACCATATTGAGGGACGTCAACAAAATAAGTTATTTTAAAATTAGGCAATAATAAGTTTGAAATAAATATATTTTGTGGTAGAAAAATAGGATTTAGTGGTTCATCATTTCCATATATTTGTATACTAAAATCAATATGGGAGGAGGGGTCATCTGTTATTGGATTTTCATCTTCATTATCTTTTGTTACTTTTATTATTATTTTACATTCATTTTTACCTTCTAATGTATTCAGATAATTACAAGCCTGACTTATTTCATTGTTATTGAGAATAATAATTCTTGATAATCTATTAATCTTATAATCAGTATTGCCAGATTCTCCAATATTTATATTTATTTTTACCAAATTTTTTGAAAATTTTCTGAAATTTATGACTAATTTATTATCATCATTGTCTCTTTTAGAAAAAGTATATACATATATTGCTTCTTTGTTAAACTGACTTAAATGATTAATATAATTTTGTCCATTATTTATTAATATTTCTGTCTTTGCGTTTAATCCAATAATATTATATAAATATTGTTTTTCTTCATTATCTCCTGCATATTCTTCGTTATTTCTAATGCCTAAAGAATATTGCTTTTCTTCTCCATCTTCTTCTACCATTTCATTTATAATAATTTGTATTAAATTAAAATCAAGATATTTATTGATAATTGCATTTTCTTCAATATCAATAATTTCAAAATTATTTCCAAATGTATTTATATTTATAATAAACGGATAAAAATTACTTTTCTTATAATAATTTGTTATAAAAATATTTTCTGAATTAGTTATAACTTTTCCATATTTCAATATTCCTTCTTCTATAAAATATTGATTCTGAACTTGTATATTTTTTATCTCATAACTAACAACAAAATACGCATTCTGATCTTTTATTACTTTAATATATATTTCCGGGTTTTCATCTATGACATTTTTGAGGAAAATATATATCATAATATTTCCAACTTTATTAATTGTATAATCAGTAATATTTATATCTTCTGAATTAAAAAAATAAATTTGAGCATTACCTGAAAATAAATTAAAATATATATATAATTCATTATTTTGGGCAAATTCTTTTCTTACATCAATTTTAAATTTTTCCATATAAAACTCTTCTGAAAATAAATTGACAAAAGAATAAGATATTTGCTTTTCATATAAATAAGTTGATTCATTTTCATTTTTCATCTCTATTTCATATTCACAATCTTCATTTAAATTTTCCTTTTCTGGACAATACACTACTGCTATATAGTTTTTAAAATTAAAATCCAAATATTTTTTAACAGTTATATATCCATTAATATTTTCATATTTATATTCTGCTAAATCTAAATCTTCCTTACTTAAAATGCAATTTGGAAAATCATCACATGTGTGAATATATAATTTAGAATTGCCTTTTATTAAACGAAATTTAATATTTTGTAAAGAAAATTTATCTTTAAAGAAAAAATCTTTTGTTCTATAGGCAAGGCCATATCCCCTTGGAAGAAAATGGTGTGTAGATAAACCTCTTATTAAAGCAAAATTATTGTAAATCATAATATTATCAGAATTATCTCCAAAGTAATCTGTAGATGAATTAAGGTTTAACATTTCAACTGATAAAGTTCCTTCTTCTTCATTATTTTCCAGATTAAAACATATTCTATCATATTGATTATTTTTAATAATATATGTCATTGATTCATCATTTATTTTAATTTCATTTTTAAATTTGCTTTTTTTAAAAAATAAAGCCTTTATATTTTTTGTATATGTTAAAAACTTAAAGGAATATATATTCCTTTTTTGTAATTCTAAATGAAAGCATTCTTTTTCAATATCTTCATTTAGAATAATATCATAATGAATATTTTCTTCGATTGCTATTTCATCTTCATCTTCAATTATCCTTGTTCTTATATAAATTAATTCTTCTTTGAATTTATCATGCAAATTTAAATCTAATCTTACTTCTTTTGCATTATTAAATATATTTTCATTAATTATTAAAGCATACCCATTATAAAAAAGTTTTCTAATTGGTAAATAAATTTCTTTTCCTTTTTTTTTATCATATGCTGTTATATCAAAATTTGTTAATGAATTGCCAAAGACAGTTAATAAATAATTATTATTTCTAAAATTTTGATTTTTTAAAATTAATGAAATTTTTTCTTTATTTAGAACTTGCTCTTTGAAATAATCATTTGTTACAGTTAATTCTACAGATTGATATAATAGGTTATTATTATCTTTTTCTTTTGCTTGAGAATAAAAAGGATCATTTACTTTAAGCCCAAAAAAGCTTGAAACTAATGATAAAAAAAAAATAATAAAAAATATATATTTTCTTTCTTTTTTAAACTTCATTTATAAAAATGATTAATTCCAATTATTAAAAATGTTATGATTTGAAAATGGGGATTGGGGATTGGGGATTGGGGATTGG
>JAJMZR010014260.1:0-10367 GCA_023807225.1 Epidinium caudatum
AATCCCCAATCCCCAATCCCCAATAATTTTTGATTTATATTTATTATTTTAGTTAATAATTAAATAAAATTTAAATTAAAATTTAATTTATAATTTAAATAAGAATTTTAATTAAAAATCAAATTAAATATTTTAAGTATTCGTTTAAAATAAAAGAAATTCAATAAAAAATGAGAAACTGTTTATCTCCACCACCGATAAATAAAACGGTATCAAATTTTAATCGGAATCCAAACTGTGAATGTTTTTGCCATTCAGATGATGAATGTGAGCAAGATTATTTGACCATAAACTCACGTGGAAACAATCCATGTTTTTCTCCTTCCCCTATGAGATCTAATATCAAAACTGAGTTCCAAACTCCCCAAATAAGGTCCAACGCATGCTTATGCTCATGCGAAGATATTTGTAGTTGCCCCTGTCATTCAATTTCTTGCATTTGTTGTCCATGTGTGAAAGAGAGACAAAATTCAGACTCAGACGACCATTATCGAAATTTATATTTGCAACTTAAATCAGAACTTGACTTGGAAAAAAAGAGAAATGAAAGAATGAAATATAATAAAAAAATGCATGAAAATAATTTGGAAAATTCGCAGAAAGAAAAAGAAATATTATGCCAAGAAATTGAACAGCTAAAAAATAAATTGGAAGAAACAATGAACAAATTAAAAGAAGAAGCCCAAAAAAATATGGAAAGAGATGACGAACTTTTCACCTTTAAACAGGAAGAAATTCCCAAAATTAAAGACACATATGAACAAGTGATAAAAAAATTAAAAGAAGATGCAAATAAACAAATTGATTATTTGAATAGTCAATTGAATTCATTATCCAAAGAAAATATGGAATTGAAATATAGACTTAAAAAAAAGGACGATGACATGCAGACTTCTATGGATAATTTAATAGAAAAATTAAATAATGAAAATAGTGAATTAAAAATTGAATTGGAAAATCGAGATCAAATTCTCGAACAGCTAAAAAATGAAAACGAAGAACTAAGTAATCAATTGGAAGAATTAGCAAATAAACTTTGTCATGAAAATAATAATTTAAAAAATCAAAATTTAAAATTAAATCAAAATATAAAATTAAATATAAATGAAATAAAAAAATTAAAGGATGAATTGAACAAATTAAAAAAGGATAAATCATTGGGGGAGCAAGCAATGTTCAATCTGAAGAGTGGGAACGAAAGCAAAAATAATGAAATTTCCTCATTAAAGAAATTATTATTACAAAAAGATGAAGAAATTGATGAACTAAACAAAGAAATAGAAAGACTAAGAGCAGAAAATAATGATTTGACTTTAAATCTCGCAGATGCTACTCAGCAATTAGAAGCACTGAAAGACTTAGAAAAAAAATATTCTGATTTATTAGGAGAAAATTGCCAATTAAAAAAAGAAAATGAACAAAATAAAATAATGTTAAAAAAAAATAGTAAAATAATTAATTTATTAAAACAAAAATTGGCCCAAAGGGAAGATGATTTTAAAAAATTATTAGAAGAAAATGAACAACTGAAGCAAGAAAATATAAATTTAAAAATAATAGAAAATAAATATAAAGATTTACTTGATGAAAACGAGGAATTGAGAGGTATAGTAGATAAATTTGAGGATTTGAAAAGAGAATATGATATACTTTCAGTAAAAGTAAAAAAGTTAAATGATTTAGAAAATGAGAATAAAGACTTGAAAGATAAACTAAAAATAGTTAATAATGAACTATTGGATTATAAATCGAAATATGAGTCTTTGTTACCTTTGGTTGATGAGTATAAAAATAAATATGATAAATTACTGAAAGATTTTAATAATTTGCAAAACAAATTCGATGAGACCAATATAAAAATAATGGAATATAAGTCTAAATATGAGACGCTGCTACCCCAGTTCCAATCACTTAAAAAAACTAATAATGAATTAAAGGAAGAAAATAATAAACTAAAAGAAGAAAACAGAAATATTAATTTACTATTGAAAGAAGTGCAATCCAAATATAACATATTATCTCCACAATATGATGAATTACTCCAAAAATTAAATGATTTAGAAATTGAAAGAAATAAGTTACAGGAAGATTATGATAAAATATTAGAAGAAAATAATGATTTAAAAGATGACAATAATAAACTAAAATCAGAAAATGAATCATTAAAATTAGAAATAAAAAAAATTGGGGAAGAAAATGATGACTTAAAAAATAAGATAAGTAATTTGAATAAAAATTTAAATGAACTCCAAAAGAAATATGACCAATTGAACAATGATTTCCAAATCTTGAAAGAAAATTTTGATAAAAATAATTCAGTTATATCTGATTTGAAGAAAAAACTAATAGAATTAGAAAACGAATACAACGATTTAAAGAATAAATATGATTCATTGAGTATTGATTATAAAAGTGTATTAAATGAGAAAAATAATTTAGAAAAAGAATACAACGAAATGAAAAAAAATATAAAGAATTTGCAACAAGAAATAAATTCATCAAAAGATAAGATATCAGTGCTCAACAATGAGAATAAAGCACTCAAAAATAAAATTGCAGAATTGGAAAAAATAAACGATAATTTAAGAAGAGAAATGTCAGAATTAGAATCGAAATATAATGAAATAAATAGTAAATATAATATAATTTTACCAGATTATGAAGAAATGAAAAAAAATTATGAGAAATATGTAAGAGAAAATGGGGAATTGAAAGGAAAAGTGCAAAATTTGAATAGTCAGAATTTAGAATTGGACAATAAATATAAAGCTTTAGATAATGAGTATAAAAAGTTGAAAATTTTGTATGAAAAATATATAAAAGAAAATGGGGAATTGCAAGAGAAAATAAATGGTATAGAATTAAATTTAATTAATTTGAAATCACAATATGATACTCTCTTGAAAGAAAATGAAGATTTGAAAAATAAACTAAATAATTTGGAAGAAGAAAATGAAAATAATAAAAAAAAAATATTTGAACAAACTAAAACAATAACTGAATTACAAAATAATTATGATAAATTATTATTAGATTTTAAGCAAATTGAAGAAAGAAATAAAAATTTAGAAAAAGAAAATTCAAAATTAAGAGAACAATTATCTTATAATGAAGAAAAATATAATAATTTACAAAAAGAATATGAGTCATTATTAAAAGAGAAAAAAGCAATGAATATAAACATTCAAAATTTAAGCAAAGAAATAATAGAACTAAAAGACAAAAATAATGAACTCCAAAATAATTTTGACGAAATGAATAAAAAATATAATAATTTACTGAAAGAAAATGAAAAAATACACAAAAATTTAATTGAAATAGAAACAAAATATAACATATTAGAAACAAAATACAATGATTTATTAAACAATTTCAATAATCTAAAAGCAAAATATGATTTATTAGAAAAAGAAAATAGCGACTTAAAAGACGAAATTGAAAAATTAAAAAAAGATTTAAAAGATATGACCAATAAATACAACGAAAGCCAAATAATAATATCGGATTATAAATTCCAAATTGAAAGTTTAACAGAAGAACTAAATAAGATACGTAATAATAATAAGAAATCAGGGGATGAAAACGACGAATTAAAAAAAAGATTATTAGCTTTAGAAAATGAGTATAAAGTAAAAATAAATTTATTAACTCAAGAAAATGGTGATTTGAAGAACCAATTAGAGAATTTAAAAAATGAATATGAATTAAAAATAAAAAATTTGAATGCCATTATTGAAAACCTCAAAAAAGAAAATGAAAATTATATAAATGATTTACTAAATCAAATAAATGAACTAAAAGGTAGCAATCAAGACAAGGATATTAAAATCAGAAATTTAAATGATGAAATTGAAAATTTAAAAAAAGAAATTACAAAATATAAATTAATCGAAAAAAAATATGCAAATTTGGTAGAAACGAATGAAAAATTGGGCAGGGACATCAAGGAGCTAGAGCGTGTGCGGGATAATCTGAAAAAAGAATTCGAGCAAATGAAGATTGAATATGAAGAAGAAATAAATAAATTAAATGATGATATAAAGAAATATTTATCAGATATTGATGATTTGAAGAATAATTTAAATGAGTTGGAAGCCCAAATTAATAATTATAAAAATCAAATAAAGAAATTGAATGATGATATAAAAGCATTAAAAGATGAAAACGGTAAATTAAACGAAGAAAATGAGAAAATAAACAATGAGTTAAATAAGGCCAAAAATGAAATAACAAGACTAACAAAAATAGAAATTAATTACAAAAAAGAAATTGACGAATTAAAAAATAAATTAAATAATGCAGAAAAAAATAACCAAAAATTAACAAAAGAAAATAAATCACTAAATGATAGAATAAATGAGTTAAATAGACAAATAGCAAAATTAAAAAAAGATAATGATGATTATATTAAGGAAATTGATGAGTTAAAAAAATTAATAGATGAACTTGGAAAAGAAAAGGATGATTTACTCAAACAAATTCAGTCTTTGAACGACAATATTAAAAATTTGCAAAATACAATAAAAAATTTAGAAAAAGAGCGAGATAAAAATTCGAGACAAAGTAAAGGAAATTTAGATGCTATTAATAAACTAAATAATGAAATATCAAAACTAAAAAAAATAATTGAAGAAAAAGAAAACATAATCAGAAACTTGGAAAAAGAATTAGAAAATAAGGAAAACACTGATGAAGAAAATGAGAAATTGAAAAATGAAATAAATAATTTAAAAAATGAAATAGTAAAAATAAACAAAATAATTGAGGAAAAAGTCAAAATTATAAAAGATTTGGAAAAAAAATTGAAAAATAATGACAAATTATTAGCTGACAAAGACAAAATTATACGAGATTTGGAAAATAAATTGAAAAATTCGGAAAAAACAATCCAAAAATTAGAGAAAGAGCTCAAAGACAGTGAAGCGGCATATGAAGAAATCGAAAGATTGAAGGAAGAATTGAACAATGCCAATATTGAAATAAATGAATTAACTCATGTGATTGAAGAACAAAATAAAACTATTAAAGATTTACAGAATAAATTAAAGGAAAAGGGAGCCCTTTTAGATGAAAACCAAAGAATTAATGAAGAAATTAAAAAATTAAATATTGAAATCACCAGAATAAACAAATTAATTCTTGAAAAAGATAAAATAATTAAGGATTTGGAAAATGAACTCAAAAATTGTGAAAATGTTATTGCTCAAAAAGATAAGATTATTCAAGATTTAAAAAATGAATTAGATAATTTATATAATGAAAATGAGCAATTAAAAGGGGAAATTAGCAATACAAAAATTGAAGTCACTAAAATAACTGAAATTATTGAGGAAAGAGATAAAACAAATAAAGGATTTGAAAATAATTTAAAAAATAAGGATATTGAAATTAAAAAACTTAATGATGATAATAAAAAATTAAATGTTGAAATTACAAGAATAACAAAAATTATAACTGAAAAAGAAAAAATAATTAGAGATTATGAAAATCAAGTTAAAAATAAAGATAAAATTATAGCTGATAAAGACAAAGAAATAAAAATTTTAAAAAAGAAAATAGAAGAAGCATATTCACAAATTGATACTTTGAATTCTGAGGTGAATAATGTAAAAGTCGAAATAACAAAAACAACCAAAATTATAGAAGAAAGAAATAGAACAATAAAAGATATGGATAATTCAAAAGCTGACGAGAATAAAAAATTAAATACTGAAATTAATAAGCTTAATACTGAAATTACCAGAATAACTAAAATAATAACTGAAAAAGAAAAAATAATTAAAGATTATGAAAAAGACCTAAGAAATAAAGATAAATTATTAGCTGATAAGGACAAAATAATAAAAGATTTAGAAAAAAATATAAAGGAAAGTAGTTCTTATTCCACAGAAAACACAAAGTTAACAAAAGAAGTAACAAGAATCACAAAAATAATAACTGAAAAAGATTCAAGAATTAAAGATTATGAAAAAGATATAAGAAATAAAGATAGATTATTATCCGATAAAGATAAGGCTATAAAAGATTTAGAAAATAAATTAAAGAATGCCACTAGTTCAATTACTGAAAAAGACAAAATAATAAAAGATTTGGAAAAAAAAATAAAAGATGCAGATTCTGCCTATGGTCAGAACTCCAAACTTAATGATGAGATAAAAAGTTTAAAAAATGAAATAACTCGTATTACTAAAATAATAGAAGAACAAAACAGGAAAATAAAAGATTATGAAACTAATTTAAATAATAAAAATAAAGATATTTCAGATAGAGATAAAACTATTAGGGATTTAAAAACAGAAATGAGCAAATTCGAAAAGATAGTTATAGAAAAAGAAACAATTATTAAAGAAACACAGAAAGAAATAGGTAGTTCTAATGCACTCCAATTAGAAAATGAAAAATTAAAAAATCAAATAAAAATATTAAATACTGAAATCACAAGAATTACTACCATTATTGAAGAACAGAAAAAGACAATTAATAATACTGAGAAAGTTATAAGAGTTAACAATGTTGACAATAAAAGACTGAATGAAAATTTAAGAAAAATGTATCAAGAGAATTTGAGACTAAATAAGCTAGTTAATGAAAGAGAAAGAACCATTAAGAATATGGAAAGAGACATGGAAAATATTGCTTCGAGTAATGAGGAGAATAAAAAATTGAGAATGGAAATAATACAGTTGACCAAAACAATAAATGATAAAGATAACAAAAATAAAGAATTGGAAAAAATAATAGCTAATAAAGATTCTGAAAAAGAAAAGGCGCTAAAAGAATTGGAGAAAAAATTAAAAAATAATGAAAATAGATTGAAAGATTTGGAGAAAGAAATCGAAAGTTTGAAAAATGAAAATGAGAAGCTAAAAGGGGAAAATAAAAATTTAACCAGTGAAATGAATAAACATACTAAAAAACTATATGACAAAGATAAAGCAAGATTAGAGTGTGAAGAAGAAAAAAAGAAATTAATAAAAACAATTGAAGAAAAAGATATTACAATTAAAAACTATGAAAATAATTTGAATTATTGTCAAAAACTATTGGATGAAAAAGAGAAGGCATATAGAAAATTGGAAAAGAAATTAAAAAATAATGAGACAACTATAATAGAAAGAGAAAAAACAATAAAAATATATGAAAAAGATAAAAAAGATGCTAATCTTGCCGCTGATAATACCAATAAACTAGATAATGAAAACAAGAGACTGAATAATGAAATCACCAGAATTACAAAAATAGTAACCGAAAAGGAAAATATGGTAAAAAATTATGAAACTGATTTAAAAAATAAAGATAAAGCTTTAAAAGATTTAGAAAAAAAAGTAAAAAATTATGAAAATACCATATCAGAAAAAGAAAAGACAATAAAAGACTTGGAAAAGGAATTAGAAACTGTATACAATGAAAACGATAATTTAAAAGGAGAAACTAAAAATTACAAAGATTATGAAAAGAGCTTGAAAGACTGTGAAGATGAAAAGAAAAAAGTAACTATAGAAATAACAAAAATAACAAGAACGATTGAAGAAAAAGAAAAAATAATTAAAGATTATGAAAAAGAATTGAAAGATAAAGATAAAATAATAACTGAGAAAGATAAGGCCATAAAAGAATTAGAAACAGAGGCTGATACATTATATAGCGAAAATGAGAAATTAAAAGATGATAATAAAAATATTACTTTATCAATTACAAAGACAACCAAAACAGTTGAAGGAAATGAGAGTACCATTAAAGATTTGGAGAAAAAATTAAAAATTACAGAAAACAATTTAGCTGATAAAGACAAGAAAATAAAACAACTCGAAAAAGATATAAAAGATGCTAATTCTATATGTGACGAAAATGATAAATTAACAAAAGATATAAAAAATTTAAACACAGAAATAACAAAAATAAACAAAACAATAACAGAAAAAGATAACAAAGTAAAAGACTATGAAAAGGATCTCAAGAACAAGGATAAAAGAATAAAAGACTTAGAAAAAGAATTAGATACTTTATATAATGAAAACGACAAATTAAAAAGCGAAAACAAAAATATAAGTATTGAAATTACAAAAATTACAAAAACTGGAGAAGAAAGTGGAAAAACAATAAAAAATTATGAAAAAGAATTAAAAAATAAAGATAAAATAATAGCCGAGAAAGACAAGGCCATAAAAGACTTGGAAGCAGAGGCTGATTCACTATATAATGAAAAAGAGAAGTTAAAAGGCGAGAATAAAAATATTAATATATCTATTACAAAAACAACGAAAACAGTAGAGGAAAACGAACGGACTATCAAAAATTTGGAAAACAATTTAGAAAATTGCAAAGATGAGAATAAGAGATTAAATGGAGAAATTAAAAATTTGAGCAATACAATTAAAAATTTGGAAAAAGAATTAAAAAAACTGAATAATGATTATGATAAAATTAATGAGGAGAACCCGAAATTAAATAAAATAATAACTGAAAAAGAGAAAATAATAAAAGATTTAGAAAAAGAAATGAAAACAAAAGATAAAATAATATCAGAAAATGATAAAAAAATAAAAGATTTAGAAAGCGAACTAAAAGATGTATATGACGAAAACGACAAATTTAACACAGAAATAAAAAATTTAAACAGTGAAATTACAAAATTAAACAAACAAATAAACGAAAATAATAAAACTATCGAAAATTTAGAAAAAGAATTAGCTAATGCTAATGACGACCTTAACGAAAAAGAAAAAAAAATAAAAAGTTTGGAAAAAGAATTAGAAAAGGGGGACAAACTATATGACCAGAACCAGAATCTGAGCGAGGAAATAGAAAATTTGAAAAAGGAGATAACTCGTCTAACCAAATCAGTGGAAGAAAAAGATAAAAATATGAAAAATTTAGAAAAAGAATTAGATAATGCTAATGATGATCTTAACGAAAAAGAAAAAAAAATAAAAAGTTTGGAAAAAGAATTAGAAAAACGGGACAAATTATATGACCAGAACCAGAATCTGAGCGAGGAAATAAATAATTTGAATAAAGAGATAACTCGTCTAACTAAATCAGTGGAAGAAAAAGATAAAAATATTAAAAATTTAGAAAAAGAACTAAAGGAAAGCAATAACCAAAATAAAAATCTGAATAACGATATCGATAGACTAAATGCTGACATAACCAAATTGAACAAGTTACTTGATGACAAAGAGAAAAACATAAAAAATTTGAAGTCTGATATAACTAGTTTGGAAAAAAGTTTGGATGAAACTAAGGAGGAAAATAAGGATTTGAAAAATAAAATAGCAAAATTAGAAAAGGAGAAATCTAAATTGAAGTCAGAAATAGACTCATTAAATGACACCATAAATAGACTTAATAATGAGATATCGAAACTCAAAGGGGAAATAGTGGAATGGAAGTCTTCCACAAATAAGACAAATAGAGAAATAGATAGTTATATGAAAGAAATAAATAAGTTGAAAGATGAAAATGAAAAATTCATCAAAGATAACGATAGTCTGAATCAGGAATTGGACCAATATGAGAAAGAGAGCAAAGCCTTGGATAAAGAAATAAAAAGTCTGACTAAAGAAAAAAAATTATTGAAAGAAAAAAATGATAAATTAGAAAAAGAAAACGAGCAACTAAATTTAAAAATAGAAGAATTAAATTCTGAAATTGACAGGCTAAATAAAAGGATAAAAGAATTATTAATTGAAATAGATAGATTAAAAGCTAAAGTGGAAGAACTTGAGTCCTTGAAATATAAAGGAAAAGATGTGCCTAAAGATAAGAAAGCTTTATTCTGCTATTTATGTAAATCTTTTTCACAAAAATATATTTTAAAATACAAATTAGATATGTTCATTGGCATGTTTATGAGAAAAATTGAAAAAGATATGCAAATAAAGATCAATAAACTAAAGGAACTAAATGAAGAATATCAAAAAAGAATACAAATTTTAACAGAAGAAAACGAGAATTATAAAAAGGAATTATATCAAGAGGATGAAAAAGATGAGCAAATTCCTGGAGATAATGATAATAATAAAACTAAAGCATTTGGACATAATAGATCCAGCTCTCAAGGGGGACTTAACAGATTCATAGCTACGACTACTCAACAGGTTGGAAATACGATTATTACTACTAAAACTACACAAATTTCTTATAAAAAGAGAAGAAAAACAGGTAATGTTTAAATTTATTAAAATAAAGCTTTCTTTTGTGATTTATTTTCCATTTAATATATAATTTATTTTATAATATTTAATTTATTTTGTTTTTATATTTTTTTTATAAAAATATTTAAATTAAATTATTATTAGCATAAATTAATTTACTGTTATTAAATATATTGCTTAAATTATTTTTCCTTTTTGATTCTTTTCTTT
>JAJMZR010014261.1:0-10362 GCA_023807225.1 Epidinium caudatum
CCCAATCCCCAATCTCCAATCCCCAATCCCCAATCCCCAATCCCCAATCCCCAAATAAGGTTTTTGAATTTTTAAATTTTTTAAAGAAATTTTTAGGTGGTAATTAAAATTTTTTTTATATAATTTAAATACTGGAAATAATAATGTAAACCCTTCATTAAGAGGAAATAATAATATTATTAATACAAATTCTAACAATATAAATGCTCCATCATATGGAAACAACACAATTAATACAAATCCAAACAATATGAATGCTCCTTTATATGGAAATAATAATCAAATAGATATGAATGCACCCATTATTTAGAAGTAATAACCTGATTGATAATAACATGAAAGAACCTTTAATTTATAATAATCAAAATGCAATAAATAATTCTCCAATAAATAAAGACAACAAATCATATAATATTGATAAAATTGATAATGCAATAAATGATTTATCCTTACCTGAGGTGCCTATATTAGAATTCATCCAGACCTATATTAGAAATCATCCACCCTATATTAGAATTCATCCAAACCTATATTAGAATTTATCCAAACCTAAAAAAAAATTATTATAGACCTATTTTAAAATTCAATCATATATTTATGTTTTTGTTGATTAATATAATAATTTTTTTTAGGTTTGGATGAATTCTAATATAGGCACCAAATAGTTATTAAAAAGATGTTAATTTGATTTTTTGTTATTTATATATTAATTAAAAAAAATTAAAAATAATTCAAAAAATGAGATTTGGTCCATTCACATATTTCTTATAATTTTTTCTTATTTTTCCTCACAAAATTGAGCCACATTTAAAAACTGACTTAAAGAATACTTATCTTTTACTGCTTTCAAAGTAGATTGAGATAAATTTTTAACTAAATAGCAAATTTCTTTAGCAGCTTCTTTTATAGCTTTTTGTGGGGATTTTTCTCTCACAACATCACTATTATATAATGCTTTATAATTGTTAATTCCAAAAAATTTCATTACAAAATAAGCACAAGAAACTGCTATTACACATGGAGAATATCTTATCATTTGATAGTCAATTAATGCCGCTTCTAAAAAATATCTTCCTAAATAAAACTGTTTTTTATCAAAGTTAAAAGCTTTTGCTATAATATTGTAAAAGTCATTCGAAGTAGGAGAAACTATATTGAAATTTATTGCTTTTAAAATATTATTTTCCATTTGCAATAATTCATTTTTGTCATAAGCACCATCAGTGATGTCAATTAATTCCTTTAATGGGGGATAGTATATTTCTTGAGATTTGCACGAGATTAAAAGACTTGCAATGCCTAATAATTGTAATTTATCCCTTTGGATTTGCTCCAATGTTAAATAAGTGTCAATTATCCACACAGTTTGAAATAATGTTTCACTTTTTAATCTAAATCTATAATGGACTTCAATGAGCCAATCAACTAGTATCGCACGCATTTGCTCATTTATATCTTTTTGGATATTCATATACCCTAATTTAGGCTTAAATTTTAATTCCTCATCATCATTTAGCAAATTTGTATAAATTTCGTCCAAATATTCTCCGGCAAATGATATGAAATCTTCGCCTGATTCAAAATTATAATCAAATATTTTTTTACTAATTTCTTCTTCATATAATATATTATTTTCATTATTTTGATTTTGAGCCTGAATATGATTATTATTATTATTCAATTTATTTCGTGCAAGACAAAAAAGACATTTATTGCTTATATTTATATTATTTGATTTGTTGGATTCCATTGAAAAATGAGTATTATTTGAATAATTAGTGGATCCTGAAGCCATTAAATCATACGATGTATTTGGATCTTTTTCCACTTTTGTTTCATTTAAATTTGTTAGGTCGATTTTCTCCTTGTTATTTTCTATATTATTACTATTATGTTGTGAATTGTTATATATGCAAATTCCTTCTAAATGTTTTTTATTTGGGTCTTGTTCCTCATTTATATTGATATTATTATTATTGTTTAAGCAAAAATTCTAAATAACAGAATAAAGAAATATTTTGGTAAAATAACTTACATTTGTTTTAGATTGTTTCGACTTTTCAGGTGATGGAGCATATCTTATTTTTGGTTTGCTCTTCATTTTTGTATATATTTTTTAAGAAAAAATATTATTTGTGATGATATTAATTTGAATTCTTATTAAATTTAATTTAATAATATTAAATATATTTGAATTTATTTTATTTAAATTTATTTAAAGAAAAAGTCATTTCTCTATATGAAATATTTATTATTAAAATATTTTAATATATTTGATGCTAAAATAAAATAAATTAAATAACATAAAATAAAGAATATTAAATATATATTTTTTTTAATTAAATATAATTATTAAATTAAAAATGACAGAAGATAATAAAAGTAATAATATTTTGGAATCGATATTTAAAGCAAAAGATGGAAAGGCTATAAACGAAGAATTAATTGTCATAAAGAATATTCATTTATTTTTTGAGAGTTTGCTAGATGAAAATAGAGATGAAAAAGAAAAAATTAAAATAATTGAAACTTTTTTGAATATAATAAAAGAAAGCAGATATATATGCGAGTATTTTTCATTTTATAATAATGAATCAATATATATATTTTTTTTTAAGTTATATTTATCAAATTCTTCTTCTGAAGAATTAAAAAACTGTATTTTAAATTTATTCCAAGAACTTATAATAAATATAGAAACCACTAAAAGCATATATGAATTTCTTTTCCAAAAATTTTCATCTTTATATCGAGAAGCAGAAGAAGCAACTCCTGAAGCATTATTTAACTTGTTGACTTTATTAAAATCAATTTTAGGGGAAACTGATAACATGCTAAAACCTCGAAATTATTTCAGTTGTTCAGGCAATGGTCGATTCGAAATAGATTTAAGTAAAGAAAAAATAGAAATAGGAACATACTTAACTTTTATCATAAATTTTAAAATTCAATTATCCAAAGAAGCTCAGGAAAACTCAAGCTCTTTAAGTACTGCTAAATTAATAAAGATAGAATTTTCCAATGGGCATACTTACACAATTGAATTGCATAATCAAATGTTTTTAATAATAAAAGAAAGTAATACAAAAATAAAGATATGCCCACCAAATGAATGGATTAATTTAGTCCTTTGCATCTATAATTTAAATGGTAAATTAGATTTCTATTTCTTTTTTAATGGAGAAAATAACTTTCAAAGTAATATCATTAAATCCACAAAAGTTAGAAGTGACGACTGCATAGATTCAGTAATATTTTTTGATAATTTTTACGGGGAAGTAAGTTCTATGTCTATGGCAGTGACAAAAGAATCAAACAATTGGTCCATGTCAAATAATTTTTTGAAGTGGTTCAGTGGATATAAAGCGGGATTATGGAAAAAAAAATATTGTGATGATTTTTTCGAAATGTTGAAATCATTTGTTCCAGAAGATTCAAAATATACCAAAAGTAGGACTGTTTACTTTAAACAGCCAGATTTGAAAATGAACGAAGGGTTTGATACGAAAAAAAAAAATTATGCAGATTATTTAGTTTTTGTTTTTACTCCATTTAATTGCTCTAAAGCAAACGATGGAGAAATTGAAAGCAGTTTAGGAAGAATAAAATGCAATTTCAGCGGAAATATCAGAAATCACCAATATCAATGCTACCAAAAAAAGCTAGTGTTAGTTGATGGGATAACGAATTTGATTCCTCTTGCTGAATTATTTTTAATTAGACCAAAAACTTTAACTGAGGAAAATTTAGCACTTTTTTTGAAAATAATTAATAATATTTTAAATTATGGAAAATTTAATATAAAAGAAGTAAAGGAATGCAGTTTATTCCAAATTTTATCTTTGTTTATAGAAAGATATCCAAAATATTTATTTACTGAAAAAATTTTGGAAAATTTTGAAAATATTGGTAAAACTATTTTCTCAAATAATGATGAAGCTTTATGCTCTAGTTATTTCGAACATATATTCTTGAATGAAAAAATATTGTCAAAATATTCTGAAAATTTACAAATAAAATTTTGGCAACATGTACTACTATTTTGTCAGTCTGATAAAGACCAAATAGAAACATTCATGAATATAAATAGAATTTGCTTAATTTTAAGATTTTATGATAAAAATAAATATTCAGAAATGTGCTGTGAATATCATTTGTCACAAATAAAAGAAGAATATATAGGAAATAAAACAATAATGAACCCAACCATGCAAAAAAAATTATCAAATTTAGAAAAATTATTAAATTTAGTAATTGAATCGCAAGACCCCGTAAATGTAATATCATTATTTAAATTATTAACTTTGGATTTGTCACCCTGTTTAACTAAATTTATTTTAAATATTTTGTCCAATGCATTACAAAATCCTTCGAAAGATGAAGATTGGAAAGATAAATTAATGGATGAATTTGTTAATAATAAATATGAAACAATTATTATAAATGCTTTTATATATAGCTTGCCTGATGTAAGAATTGATTTATTGAGATTAATGTATGAAATATATAATAAATTTAACAAACAAAAAAAATTGAATAATTTTAACACTTTGGAAAAAATGCTAAAAACTTGTTTGTTACCGAAAAAAATGTTTTTTGCTAATTATAAAGAATCAAAATCTTATCACGATGAAATAAAAAGAAAGAAAATGGAAGAAGAGAAAAAAAAATTAGAAGAGCAAAAACAGAAAAAAAATAACTTGAGAATGTCCTCAATAGTAAGTTATAACTATAATAGAGAATTAAATTCATTTAAAAATATAATAAATGATGTTGAAAAAATAGAAGAAGAAAATGATGTACTAAAAAATATTAAAGAAGAAGATGAAAATGAAAATGAAAAGGATACTAATACTGGAGATAATAATAATATCTATGAAAATGTCGAAGAAAAAGAAATAAAAGAAGAATTATACGAAGAAAATAAAGAAGAAGCTAATGTTGAAAATAATAAAGAAGAAAAAAAAGAAGTAGATGAAACTGAAGGAAATTTAAAAATAAATGAAGAACAAGAGAAAATAAGAGAGGACCAAAAAGAAAAAGAGAATAATGATGAGGATGATTTGGATTTAGATGGGAATTTAAATATCAATCAACAAATAGAAATAAATACATTAAAAAATGAAAATAATGCTCCAAAAGAAAAAAACGTAGAAGAAGCAGAAGAAGGAAAGCCCGAAATAATAAAAAAAACTAATTCATCAAATGCTAGGAGACAATTCTTCGAAAGATTTAATTCATCTATAGAAGGTGATATGAATATTGAAGAGCAGCCTGAAGAAACCTCGGTCAATACTATAAATACAATAAATAAAATAATGGAAAAAAAAGAAGAAAAAGACAAAGAAGAAGAAGAAAAAATAAAAAAAGAAGAAAATGAAGAAGATGAAAATAATCTCAAAAAAGAAATTGTTATAAAAGATGAATTGTATGAGAAATACAAAGATGAATTATTTGGCAAATTTTTAATTTGGGTTTTAGGGGTAAACATTGAAATTGACATCAATATTATGAATCTCACTGGTTTGCCAATTAATAACCCGAATATATTTGAAATTATTTTTGAACTGGATAAGCAAATTAATGATATTAATTTGACCACAAAGCTTTTTGAGTCGATTGAAAAATTGTTAAAAAACAATAATAAAAATTGTTTCATTTTGCTATCTAATAAAATGTTTTTTACATTATTTTTAGATACAGTTTTTAAATATTATAAAAAAAATGAAGAAAAAGAAAAAAGATTGTTTGAAATGGGAAAAGAAATGCTATTAAATATGTTTATTAGTTCCTTTGCTTATGTCGAAAAAGCCCATATTGATAAATATCCTTGCAACGAATTAGATTCAATATTCCTATGGGGAGAGAAAATTTCCGAAAATAAAGAATCTTTTAAAGATGCTGTTGAATTCTCTACTGATTTATTATTTAATTTTATGATTCAATTCAAGATAAAATTTGAAAATAAAATGAATTTCAAAATTACTACTGAAATAGATACTAATTTTTATCTTAAAAATTATTTTATATTGCTTACCTATTTGTTCAGATTTTCTTTTCATTTCAAAAATACTTCTTCAGATGTAGACAATATTAATCTGAAATATAAATTAATGGAAAAATATATTTCTTCGATGTATTTAGATTTGACAAAGAGAAAATTAAATAATATATGGATGAATTTCCCATTTTTTGATGACATATATAAAAGATTGAGTCCCATTTGGAATAAAGAGAACATATTTAAAAAGTATAAACTCGGAAATATAAAAGGAAATAAAGTTTATAGATATGAAGACATTCTCCATAAGTTAATTTTAGATAAAAACAATAAAAATTTATTCCAAAATGAGTTATCTCTTTTAACCTATGAAGAAATTAATAAAGATTCAAATACTGAATTAATTATACCATTAATAAGAACCATTTCTATATCTTTAATGTGCATTATATCAGTTTTGTCACAAAAAGAAGATGAGGAAGCTGATTTACTATATTGGTTAAAAGAGTTCAAAAAATTTATGCGATTTATAATTATATCATCGACAAATTTATCCAGAGTCAATCAATTAGATAAATATAATTATATGCAAGAAAAATGCATTGGGCCTATTATTACAAGTATTTGCTTTTTAAAAGATATTTTGAATACAACAAAGTCATCTCAGAAATGCAGGGTAAAAATAAGAAAAATTTTATATAGTATTTTAGCGTTTTGTTTAATTATTACAAGATATCAATATAAGTATATCATAAAACACAAACAGGGAATTAAATTCTTTAGTATAGCCACTAAGCCTGCAAGAAATGATCTTAAGTGTTGTGCTATTTTTATAATTTTTACAGAAAAGATAAAAGATAAAACAGGAAATAGTCTTTTACCTATGAATAAATTAGATGATATGTCATCAAATCAATACGAGGATATAATTAAGTTATTAGACACACCTGAATGGGACGAGGCTCTTTTTAATAACCAATCTATAAAAAGTATGCTATTAAATTCATTTTTCACTTTTTTGAACTTTAAAACTACAAAAGATATCAGAACAAATTTAATAAAAGAAATGAATGATGATATGAATGAAAAATACACTGAGGAAATTCTTGACTTACTACCTTTGTATGAAAAGGAATTGTCAAAATATTCAAATAGTTCATTGGAAAACACAATTCAAAAAAAGAATAAATATAAAAATATTAAGAAGAAAGCTTTTTGTTGGAGAGGTCTATGGAGTGACAGAAACTTATTCTTTGAAAATGTTGATAAATTAAAATTGAAATTAATTAATCATTATACTAAGACTTTCATGAAGCCAATCTTGACTCCTATTTTAGATGTTGAATATTATTTGCCTGAATTCTCCGGGTTTAAAATAGAAAATTTATTTGAAGAAGGAAAAGATGGAAGTAATAAAGGATTTAAGTTAACTATGGATATTGATAAAATATTAAGACTTTCAGAGCTGAATCAAATTGCTATGAATAATATCAAAGAAAGTTTTGGAGAAAAAAAGAATAAAATAAGGGAAAATTATTTAAGAAAAATTTATTTGAAATCAAATCCTGAATTGGCTGAAAGTTTAAAAAAAATCACAAATAATTTAGATTTGGGAAAAGAAGACGAATTCACAAAATTGGAGCATTCCTCAACGTCAAGTGGTTCTGAGTCAAAAAATAAAAAGGCAGGGCAAAAGAAATATTATTTATGCTGTCTTGTAAAGGCTTCACACCATATAAAAGGAGTATGCTTCGTTGAAAATAATCAACTAAATTTCAAAGTATTTTTAAATCAGCGTACAGGTAATTCAATGACTGGGGTTGAATTAGCCTTTACCAAACAAGATGATGATTATGATCAAGATAGGCAAACTTGCTTCGGTTCTTATTTCGTTTGTCATCCAAAAGATAAAGACTTATATCAAATAACTATTGATTATAATGATATTAAATGGATTTTCAGAAGAAGATATTATTATAAAAACTCTGCTATAGAAATATTCACTACTACAAATAAAGCATTTTATTTAAACTTTAAATATGAAGAAGAAAGAGAATTAGTAATTGATGAATTTAATAAAAATATAAGTGATTTGTCTAAAATATACGATGATGTGAAAGATCCAAAGGATAGTTTTGATAATATTATAGGATTCGAAAATACGAATGTGATTCATTCTAAAAAGAAAAATAAAAAATTGAAATTGAGTAAAAAAATAGAAATGTGGAAAAACTGGGAAATAAATAATTTCGAAATGCTAATGTGGTTAAATATCTACGGAAACAGAAGCTATAATGACATTTCTCAATATCCAGTTTTCCCTTGGATACTTAGCAATTATGAAGATCCACTAAAAACAGAAAAAAAAGTTATCGAAAAGAAAGGTCTAAAAAAAAATAATGCACTTAATCAAGGTGATTCAGATGAAGAGGATGAAGATCTGGATGACAATCAATTAGAATATAGATACAGAGATATGAAACTCCCTATGGGTATGTTAGAGTTAAACGAAGAAGGAGAAAGAAGAAAAGAATTGTTTATGGAAACTTATGAGACTTCAAAAGACCCAGATTCTGGAATGAAACCATATATATATGGGACAAATTATTCTAATCCTATGTATGTCTGTAATTTTATGACCAGATTGTTCCCTTTTACTCATATTTCTATTGAACTTCAAGGAAGTAAATTTGATAATCCAGACAGGTTATTCTTATCCGTAAAAAATTCATTTCATAATTCTACAACACAAAAAACAGATGTAAGGGAACTAATTCCGGAATTCTTTTATCTTCCTGAAATGTTTCTAAATATAAATGAATTAAATTTAGGTAAACTAGAAGATGGAACAACAGTAAATGATGTTTTGACTCCATGTGATAATAATCCATATGATTTTGTTATGAATATGAAACTTGCTTTAGAAAGCGATAGAGTAAGTGACACTATACAAAACTGGGTTGACCTAATTTTTGGTTATAAGGCCAGAGGAAAAGATGCGGAAACTTCAAATAATTTATTCACTGAATCAAGTTATCAAGAAAACATAGATATTCAAAAAGCAGAAAATAAAGAAGCAATTCTAAGGCAAGTTGAATTCGGATTAATTCCAACACAAATATTAAACAAAGAATGCGGAAAAAGAATGAAAAAAGAGGATGTTCTTAAAGGCAAAGAAATTATGGATTCTTCTACTGATTTGTCCACCAGCAAATGCAAAAAGCATCCTGAGAATCCCGGTGGAAAACATATAAATAAGAAAGAAAAAGAAACTATTAAAAATAATGAAAATAAAGAAGAAGGAGCAATTTTATGCGTAGGAATTTTTTCCCCCGAAAAAATTTCGATTCTTTTTAATAATAATATTTATTTAGAAAAAAAAGTAAGTTGCCCAGTTTTTGATAAGGTCTTCGTAGATGAAATCATAAAAAATATGAAGTTCGAGAATTTTTATAATAAAATGCCTGATTTTTATTCTGATAATTCAACGAATAACAAGGCAATGACATTTTTCCGACATGGAAAAATAATTGTAATGGGTGGATTTTATGATGGGAAAGTAATATTAAAACCTACAGAAAATAAGGAACAATTTACCGTAATAACACCATTTAAAGATGAGTCTCCAATATTAGCGATAACTTGTGATAAAGATGACGAATTTATTTTTATGGGAAATCAAGTGGGGAACGTTTGTGTATTTAAAAGCTACGAAGGAGGAATAAAAATTGTGAATTTATTAAGTGATCAAACTTCACCTATAAGTCATATATTCTGCAGTGATGAATTAAATTTATTAGCAACTGCTTCCATAGATGGATATATATGCTTATATACTTTACCTTTATGCAAATTAGTCAGATGCTTAAAAGTTCCAACTGATAATTGCTCATATGTATTTTTATCTGATTCGCCTTTGCCCTCAATTATAGTCATTTCTGACCAAGAAAATATTTCGGAAATTTTCGTATATTCTATAAATGGAAAATTATATCAAAAAAAAGAACAATATTTCAAAATTTCTAATCCCTTACTAGTTAAAGGATTAAACTCACAAGATTACTTGGCTTTCATTGGAAGTGATATTATTTATATAATGAGTATACCAGATTTAATGGTAAAATTTACTAATGACAAGGTTAATGGGGTTCATTCTATTTGCTTCAGTGAAGATAACAGAATTTTATATGCTTTAAACAAAAAAGGAAGTGAAGTCACTGTTATAAAAGAAGAAAAACAAAAGTCTTTCAGAACGGCTTCTTTTATGAAAAAACAATAATATGCTATATATACTAATAAATTTATTTGATAATATTTTATTATGAAAAATACGGTCCCAAAATATATCTGTGAATAATTCA
>JAJMZR010014262.1:0-10352 GCA_023807225.1 Epidinium caudatum
CGAAATTTTGGACCAAATATACCTAAAAAGCCTAAAAATGAGACTTAGTCTAACCCCCCTCATGAATTTTAGATGGTCTCTGTAAGGGGGAGTTAGACTAAGTCAGTTACGGTATTATATTTCTTATCGCCGAATATATTTCATATATTTTATTTTTTGATATAGTATAATTGAATTCATTCAGGATATATGAATATGCTTTCTCTGCATTTTGTTCCTTAGAAATGAAGCAAGATATTACTTCCGAAACTATTCGTAAAGGTATCTGAGGAAATTGTGCATAAAATGAATTAATCCTAATGGGATATTTTAGAAGGCTCAAATTATTTACACAACGAAATGAACATAATGATGTTTTTGAGCTTGTATCTTTATAAATAGCAAAATTCTTTGATCCACATTTGCATTGACCAGGGCCTGGTAAAAATTTCTTTTGGTATAAATTTATCGCTACTTCAATTTCTTTTTCTATGAGTGATATGCTTGATCATTAAAAAGATAATTATTTTTTATATATTTATTTATATAATTTTTTATAATTTTTTAATTTTTTTATTAATTTTAAATATTACGTAAATATGTATTATAATGACGTTTATATTTATATTACATTTGTATTTTGATTTATTATGATTAGGTGTTTATTTTTTATAATATACGTGTTTATATATATAAATCTACGTATTTATTTAATATAATAGACCATAATAATTTTTGAAATAAATAAAATTATTTTTTATTTATTTTGCCTTAATTGTTTTTCATATGCAGATACTTTATTTTCTAAATCTTCCCTAGCTTCCTTTAATCTTTTTGCTAGATTCATTTTTTCTTGTACATTTTCTTGTTCTAACCTCTTCTTCTTTTCGGGGTCTTTTTCTTTTGCAATATTTTCATATCTTTTCTGATCAGCCTTCTTTCCATCTTCTAATATCTTAATGAATTTACTTTCTAATTGTGTTTTATATTTTTCCAATTTTTCTTCAATTTCTTTTTCTTTTTCATAATCTATACTATTTTTATATACATTAGAATTAAGCTCTGTTAGTAATACACCTTTTGAATTTGTTCTTTCCATTTCTTTATTTTGATTTGTAACTTTACTCTTACTTTTATTTTTAGTGATCTTTTTATAATCACTTATTTCTGGAAGACTAATTTTTATATTAGTGTAAAATTTAGAGTGATTGACTTTTTTCAAAGAAGAATTATTATATATTGGTGATCTGCTTCTCTTCCTGATTTTATTTTCCAAATAATTTATTCTTTCTTTTTCTATTTCTTTTTCTTTTTCTATTTTTTTTTCTTTATTTTGTAAAGTATTAAATTTCTTATTCAAAGGTAATAAATTACTTTTATTTTTATTAATACTTTGACTTTTTACAACACTTAGTGTCATAGTATCTTCACTTTTTAATTGATTATTCAGAGAATCTCTGTTTGAAGATATAATTGATTTTGGTTGAATTTTTTTAATATTTTTATTTCTTTCTCTTACTTTTTTATTAAATTCATCAAAATAGGATAGTTTTTTTAATTTAATATTATTTTTAATATAATTATCATCCGTTTCTTCATTTTCTTCATCTTCTTCATTATTATTTTCAATTTTATCAATTTTACTTTTATTATTATTTTCTATTATAAAAGTTTTATTTTTTTTATTACTTCTAACAAATTTATTGCTGTAATCTATGTTAAAATTAATATTTTCATTTTGATAGTTATCCAATTTTTTTCTTTTCTCTTCTTTTTTTTGCCAATTAATTAATTTTTCTACTTCATCTAATAATAATTTATCTTCAGGGAATATTTCTTGGATTATTTCTTGGTTTATTTCTTTGTTGTTTTTTTTAATTTTATTAAATTGCTTTAACAATATTTGCTTTTGATTCATTACATTCCATTGCTTTTTTTCTATTTCTTTCTTTATTTTTTCATTTTTTTCTTTTCTTTCCTTAATTCTCCTTTCCTTATCCTCAATTTCCTTCATTATTTTTTCCCTTTCCAAATTTTCTACTCTTTTTCTTCTTTCTTTAATAATCTCTCTTTCTAAATCTTTTATTCTTCTTTCTTCTATTTTCTGTCTATTTATTTCTTCTTCCTCCTTTTTCCTTGCTTCTATTTTTTCTTCAATATTCTTTTGTTTTTCCATTATTTCTTCAACTTTTTTTGATTTGTGCTCTTCTAACTGCTTTTTGTTATCCATAGTTAAGTCAATTTTAGTTTGCATATTTTTTGCTTGTCTAAGAATATCATTTTTATTTTTATTTTTCATCAAATTAACATTTTCTTCAATAATATTTTGGTGTAATTTTAATAAATTCAGCTCATTATTTCTTTCTTCTTGGTTCATTTTTAAATTTTTGACTATTTTTTCTTGTTTTTCTTGATTCTTTCTTTTATCTTCTTCTAGCTTTTTTTCTTTTTTTACTAAATGTAATTGAATTCTCTCTTCTGTGGTTTTAGTTTTTTGTTCTATTCTATTACGTAAGTCATTCATATCTTTTTGAATTTTTTCTTTAATTTCTTCTTTTTTTTTCTGATATTTTTCCTGCTCTTCCATTAGCTTTTTTTGGGTGATTTCATGTTTAATTTCTTTTCTCTTTCTCAGTTGTTCCTCCATTATTTTTTGCCTATTTATTTTTTGAATAATAAGCTCTTCTTTCTCTTGATTTTTCTCTTCAATCTTTTTCTTTCTTTCTATTATATCTTCTTCCGCCTTTTTATTATTTATTTCATTGTCTTTCTTCTCTTTCTTTAGTTGCTCTTCTTTTTTTTGTTGCATCCATTCTTTTTTTTGTTCCATCTTTTTTAAGAGTTGTTCTTCTATTTGTGATTTTAACATACTTCTAATATTTTTTCTTTGTTGATTTTTGAAATTTTCAATAGCCTTTTTTTCTCCAATTTTTATTTTATCAAAACTTCTAAAATCATAAATATTATCAGTTTTTGATTTTTTAAAGTTTTTTTTCTTTTTTTTCTCCTGATATTCATTAGCAATTATAACTTCTCTTCTTTTTTGAACTAATGTTATAGATTGTTTACGGAACTTTTCATATCCATCATATCTTAATTTTATTATTTTTGGATCTAAAGTATGTGGAAGCTTGTAACTACTTTTATATTCTTCTAATGAAATTTTATATAATTCACTAGGAATAATGCCTAATTCCTGGCATGCCTTAATAGTTCTTGGACTATTAATCATATTGTTTTTATCATTAAAGTCTGCATTTAATACTGTGATTAGATTTGGATTTTCTAAGTTCATATCTAATTGCTCTTCTTTATCTTCATTTTCTTCTTCTTCTGAATTATTTTCTGAACCTTCAGATAAAATTGCTCTTTTTTTGAAGTCTGATTCTTCATATTCTTTTTCATTTTGATATCTATTCTATATTATTAAATATATTATTTTATATTAATTTATAAATATTATGCTTTATGGAGTTACTCTTTTTGTTTCACTCATTATTATTTATTAAAATGTTTTATTAAAATATATTAATTAATTATTAATTATTAATTATTAATTTATTTATTTAATAAATATCTAAAATGTAAATTATAAATTATTTATTATGATATTAAAAAAAATAAATGAATATCTTTACTTCCTTAGGATATAAAAAGACTATAAGCAAATATAAAAGAGACTCAAATCCAATTAATGATAAAGAACAAAATAAAGATAATAAAGTAAAAAAAGTTAAAATTAATATAGATAATCAAAATAAAAGTAAATTTAATTTAAATAAATCTTTAAGAAAGTCAAACTCAAAATTTAAAGGAACTTTTATTTATAGAGAAAATCCATTAAATTTTGAAATTCAAGAAAAATTAAATAGCTCTAATAGAACACTTTTTAATAAAGAAAATAATAAACACCGGAAAAAGAGTTCTATAAAAATAAAAAACAATTTACACGATAAAAGTTTTATAAGTAAAAAAAATTCACCTCCTTATATATTATTTACAGAAGGAAATATAAATAATAATCAAAAAGATAATCAATCTTTCCATAGTAAAGAAAGATTAAGCCAATCAAAAGTAAAGTTTCTTAATTTAATAAATCCTTCCCACAATAATAAATTTTATAATAAAAACAAAGGTAATAATATATTTAATAAAGATTTAGTCGAAGCCTTGGAAGGAGATTCTCTAAATTTAATTCAACAAAATTTGCAAAATAAAATATATGATATGGGAAAAGGAACGGAATTTTTAGAATTTGGTCAGAATGCTTTGGAGAAGCCTAATTTATTTAATTTAAGAAATCAAAGAAAAAAACTAACATTGAAGAGAACAAAAAAGGAATTAGAAAAAACAGATTTAGATTCGAGTTTAAAAATACATAAAACTGTAATTCATAAAATACCACTAAGTAATTTAATAAATTCAAATTCTGAAGATTTGCTTTCAGATAATAAAAGTTTAAATTTAAATAAAAAAAAAAAAAATAGTAATAAAATTTTAAATAATTTAGATAACAATAATAAAAATATTATAAAAGTAAATAAATTAACAAAAAGCAATAAAAATAATATAGGAAATAAAAATATAGAAACAAATGTAATGAAAGATCTAAAGGATGAAAGACACTTTTCTGTAAATCATTCTTTAAAAAGAACTCATTCTTTTAAAAAATATAATTTAAATCGAAGTAAAACTGTTATTTATTCAAAAAATGACTCATCAATCAAAGATAGTTTATCATTATTAAATAATAGTGATATTAGTCGAAAAGGAGTAAAGAAAAGAAAAGGAATAAATATAAATAATGAAAAACTTAGAATTTTAACTCAAAAAAAATTAGTATATGATTCTTTAGATGATGAAGAAATGATAGAAGATGCAGTATATGATAATTTTTACTTATACCCAAAAGATAAAATAATATATGTAATTGATGGACTAATTTTAATATTAACTTTTTGGAATATGATTTATAAACCTTTGAACCTAGTTTTGAAAAATTGTGATATTAAAAATACAATAAATTCATTTAATTTTGAAAATAGTATTAATATATTTATAGATTTATTATTTGTTTTCGATATGATTATTAATTTTTTTAAATCATTTTATAATTTCGATGAACAACTTATAACAAAAAGTGAAAAAATATTTTGTCATTATATTCAAGGTTATTTTATAATAGATTTAATTTCTGCAATTCCATATTACTCAATAATAAAAATTGCAGCTTATTTAAGTCATAAAAAAATGGTAATGCCTGTAAATTGTGCGAAATATTATAACCATATAATTAATGATAAATATCAAATGTTAGAGCTATTAAAATTAGTAAAATTAATTAAATGCTTTAGTAATAATAATATAGTTTCAAATTATATAAGTCATGGATTAAATGAAATTTCATTTTTTGAAAATTGGTCTTTTTTATTAAGTAATATATTAATACTTTTATTAGTTTTTCATTTAACTGCTTGTATACATATTTTTGTGTCCAGTACTACTTTTCCAAATTGGATAATTCAAAAAGGCTTACAAACAAGCCCTTTTATTGAAGTATATTTAAGTTCAATTTATTTTTTAATTACAACTGTTACTTCAGTTGGTTATGGTGATATAATTGGAAGTTCATTCCCTGAAATTATTTTTCAAATATTTTTGTTGATGATAGGAATAATAGCTTATTCTTGGTTAATTTCATCAATTTCAAATTATGTTCAAGAAAATAATAGGCAAAATGAAGTATTTAATCAAAAATTAAGTTTATTAAATGAAATTAAATTGGAACATCCGAAAATGCCTAAAGAATTATATGATAAAATATATTTGCATTTAGAATATATAAATTTAGGACAAAAAAAAGATAAAAGTTCATTAATTAATTTTTTGCCACATACTATTCAAAAATCACTTTTATATGAAATGTATAAACCAATTATAGATAATTTTATTTTTTTTAAAGACTTCAAAAATTCTGAATTTGTAAATAGAGTTATAAGTAAATTAAAGCCAGTTTTAGCAGTTAAAAATGATTTATTATTAGAACAAGATGAAATTATTGAAGAAACAATATTTGTGAAACAAGGAAGACTTAGTTTGGAAGTAATAATTGATTCAGAGCATCCTGAAAAAAGTATAGAAAAATTATTGAATGAAGAATATTTTTTTGGACTTGAAAATAATGAAGTTTATCAAAAAAGTGCATTTGGTGAAGTATTTAATATGACTGTAAATAATATGAATCAAAGTTTTGTTAATGAAAAAAATTTATATAATCTTTATTCAGGAAATACTATTAATGATAATAATCATAAAAAAATAAAATCAATTATAACTAATGAAAATGGAGAAAATGAAGTATTAAAACTTAAAAATATTAACAAAAATTATATTCATTTAAGAATTTTAGATATAAGAAAAAACGAGCATTTCGGTGCTTTATTAATGTTTTTAAATAAACGTTCTCCACTTATTCTAAGAGTAAAAACAAAAAAAGCAGAATTGTTTTTTTTAAAGAAAATTGATGCAGTTGAAATTTCAACAAGTTATCCAAATATATGGAAAAGAGTTAATAAAAAATCTTTCCACAATTTAAAAGAAATTAAAAACATAATGAAAAAAATAATTAAACATTTTTGTGAAACATATGGGATTGATTTTGATTTTGGAACAAAAATATACAATAATTTTAAAAAAATAAATATAAATGAATTAAATAAAAACCTATTCCGGATTCAAATTCAAATCTTCATCTTGGAAAGAAATTTAATATATTACATAAAAAATTAATAGATCCAAGAAGAGGATCTGTTGATGTATTTGATACTCAAATAAAAATGTTTGAGCATTTCCCTAAACAAAAACAGACAATAATTTTGACTAAAACTAATAAAGAAAAAGATATCCAAGAATTAATTCCTGAGAAATTTGAAATAAATAATAAATTTAATATTAATTTTTCTAATTATAATAAAAAACTTAAAGATAAAAGCAATGATAATTCAAAATTATATATTGACAGTTCTTTTATAAAAAATGAAAATCCAATTGATTGTGATTTAAGCATGATTAAAGAAAGACAAAAAGAAACTATTTTTGGATTTGAAAATCAAAATTATTTAAAAAATATTATTTTTGAAAATAGTCAGAATAATTTTAATTTCAGTCAGATATATAGTAATCGAAATAGTAATATAAATGGTAATATCAATAGTGATAAAAATAATCCAAATAAAACAAAAAAGTCAAATTTGGGAAGGAAAGGAAATATTTCAGATAATATAATAAGTCCAAAAACTATACAATGTGAAGAAAGAGACAAAAAGAATTTAATAAAATGTTTTGGAACACCTTATTATCCTGAAGAAATTAATGATGAAATATATCAAGGAGAACAAATACTTAATTTTATTTCTCAAGGAAATAATTCGGAGAAAGAATTCTCTCATATTAATAACCAATTTTTGAGGTATTCAATAGGAAATAATTTATCTCAATTACAAAACAATTTGATAGAACCTAATCAATTAAACAATGAAAATATGGAAAATAAATTAACAATTAATAATTATTTTACTCATAATATTATTAATAATTACCATAGTGAAAAGAATAACCTTGGGAATAAATTAAGTATTCATAAATTTGATATTAATATTAATTGTAATAAATCCAAAACAAAACTACAAATTTCTAAAAATTCATTTCAATTAACAAAATCTTCAAAATTGAAAAATAATTCCAAAAATAAAATAAAAAATTTAAATATTAAAATTAGCGATATAAGTAATAAACATAATGATTTTTTATTTCCTAAAAATATTAAAAGTCAAAATAATTTAAAATATACAAAATCAATCAATATAAATTCAAATAAAAAAAGTGAAAGTTATAGTAGCAGTTGTAGTAGTATAAATTATGATTCTGATTCAAATAATAATGATAATAATAATAATGAGAATATTTATGAAATTGATAGCCCAAAAAAGTATTCAGATATTCTAAAATCAAATAAATTTGTGGAGCCAACTTTTAAAAATAAAACAAATGATAAAAATAAAAACAAAATGTTAATTATAAAACAAAATATAAAAATTAATATAAAATCATCTTATTTAAATTTAAATGAGATAACAAAAGGAAAATTTGCGAAAAGTAAAGGATTGCAAGATTGTATTAAAAATATTATAATTAAAAAATTATTGAAACATAAAAAGGAAACCCAATTACCTAAAAATCGTAAATCATTAATAGTAAATAGAAAAAGTCTTAAAACTCTTAAAAAACTCGAAACTTTAAGTATACCTAAAAAGTTAATTCAGAGTCCAAAAAGGCGTAAATCTTTTAGTTCTGCTAAAAAAATAATGCAAAGTCGTAAATCATTTAGTGTTTATAAAAAAGAAAGTCAAACTCCTAAAAATTTTAACACTCTAAGTTCAAATAAATTATTCAAAATTAAAACATTAAAAAATATACCTAAAAATAATTCAAATAATATTAAAATCAATATTAATAATGATAAAATTAAAAAAAAAGAAATTAAAAGTAAATATCATTTAACATCAGATCTTAATGAAAAAAGTTCAGGAATTAATATAATGAAAAAAGATAATCAAATTAAGGAATCGGTTAATACTTCAGTTTTATCACCAAAAAGGAGAAAGAATAATGATGCATTTTTATTGGATTATGTTAATAGAAATATAAAAGATGATAAAACTGTATTAAATAATCCTGATAAATTCTATAGTGGACTCTTAGGCGCTATAATGAAAAAGGTAAATAAGGATAAAATGAATCAAGCTGAAGAAGAGTAATAATTTTGTTTATTCTTTATTATTTATTTTTAATAAATAGAAAAAAATTCTATTTAAAAAAAAATAAATCTGTAGTTTAAAAATAAATAATTTTAAAGATAAAGAATTAATTTATTTGATTTAATTCTTCTAATAATTGTGCTTTTTCCTTTCTTTTTATATTTCTAAATATATAAAAAACAAGTAGTAAGATTAATGATAAAAATATTATAGTTAACAGAACTATTATTATTATTTTCAAAAATGGATTATTTTCACTTGTTTCCACTGTATCTTCAGTTGAACTTTTTCCCTCTGGTATATCTTGATCAGTTTCCTTATTTTTTTTTCCAATTTTAAAATTATAAAAACTAGAAGTTCTTTTATTTTGGTCAAATATGACATCATATTTTCTAAAAAATGGATAGCCTAAATAAGCTTCTTTTTCTGGTATAGATGCACTGAAACCTAATAAAAGAAATGTCTTATTATTATATTGCATTGTTAAATCATCTGAATTAAGAGAAAAATAATAAGGAGAGGTTAGTTGCTTAAATTCAAATACTCCAATATCAATTTTTACATCTATATCACAATAATAAAAGGTATATAAATTATATTCTTCATAACATTTTCCTTCTTTAATTTTATCATCGAAAAATTCTTCCTTTAATATTTTCTCAATATTCTTATTGAATAAAATCACACCTAATTCAGGTTTAAATATTATACTTTTTATTTCTAATGAAGTTTTATTATAAAATGAATATAAATAATTACACCCCCAATAAAAAGTATAGTCTATATTTACATAACAATAACAAGAACTACAATTATCTGAAGGATATTCTTCATATATATTCTTTTCAAATATTATCTTTCCTTTAAAATCATCATTATTATTATAAACCAATGTGTATATATAATTATTGGTAAAATTTTGTGCTTTGAATTGATATACTAACCCCTGCTCATTATGAAAAGGTTCTCCATTTGATACAACATTTAGCCCTATAACTCCAGGATATTTAATCTTTCTTTGGGTAGTGGAATCTGTGACTTGTAAAAAGGTATAATTGATATTAGTAATATTTTCATTTATAGTAAATAAATCAGAAGAATTTTTTGCATAGGTAAAACCTAAATTATCTGAATAAAAATATTCTGAAGGACCTAAATTCGCAAAAGTTGATGATTCATTAGAATAAAATCTTTTATGATTTTTGCTATCTGTTGGACTGTCTTTTATTAAAAATAAATGATAATATTGAAATTTTATGATTAAGTCTAAATTTTGAGGAGGTGTTCCAACCTTTACATTTGTAAAAAGTTCATTATCTAACAAAGAATCCATAAACTGATAGGGTGTTAAATTTCTTGTTATTTCAGATATAGAGGAAGTAAATGGGATAATAATTTCCGAATTATTAATAAGATTAAACAATAAAGAAATTATAACATATATTACATGTTTGAAAGGCATAAAATTAATTAATAATTTATATAGATTCATTTTTGTATTATTATTTTATATATTAGAGGATTTGGGATATGGGGATTGGGGATTGGGGATTGGGG
>JAJMZR010014263.1:0-10343 GCA_023807225.1 Epidinium caudatum
ATGACCCGCCTAAATCAAATTTTTTGTGGGTGGAATGACACACAAAACGAAAACTAAGAATATAGTCCTATAATTATTATTTTTTCTGTATGTTAGAAAATGGGGAAAGGGAGTCTAAAATTATTTGGAATGGAATGGCTTTGCCCAATAAGATGTTTGATTATATTATATCTAAAAATTATTGGTTTAAATCCATAATTTTTTGACTTTTTATTTGGAAATTATGGACTTAATATATTAAAAAAATAAGGTTTATTAATTAAAAACTTTTTTGAATTAAATAAATAACTAATAAATGATATTTGAGGAAAACACAAAGAGACCAAAACCTTTTAATAAAATTCTTTTTTATATATTAATTCTTTTAACAATTGTTACAGGAAGTACTAATGTTATTTTTAACAAATGCTTACAAAAATTAAAAGGAAAAGATATAATATTCGAACAACACCACTGGTTTATCACATTTGGTATGTTTGTTGGAGAATTGTTTTCAATATTTATATATATATTTATATTAATTAAAAGAAAAAAAAAATCACTAGAAAATGCAGATGAATCAACTGATGACCAAGAAAACGAGGATGAAGATATAATTAAAAGGCCTTCAGTTCCAACAAATTTAATTTTTACAATCACAGCTTTATGTGATTTGTTAGCTTCAACACTATATACTTTTGGATTAACTTATCTAACTAGTTCTGTGTATCAAATGATGAGAGCATTTCAATTATTTTTTGTTTGTTTATTGAGTAAAAGTATTCTAAAAAATAAAATATATAGACATCAATATTTGGGTATTGGTATATTAGTTTTAGGACTTTTTTTAGTAGGATTAAATTCAATTATAGAAAATAATTCAGAAGTATCAAAAAACCCAATTGCAGGAGTAATATTAGTATTATTAGGTCAATTTTTGTCTTCTATTGAAAATATATTACAAGAAAAATTTATGAAAAAATATAATGTTCATCCTTCCCAACTTGTTGGATTTGAGGGGCTTTGGGGTCTTATCATGTATGCAATTTTATTAATTGTTTTCCAAAATATATCTTGTGATAATTGGAATGATATAATTAAAGATGGGATTTGCTTCAAAAATGATGAAAATAAAATGTATATTGAGGATTCAATTTTTGCCTTTGTCCAAATGTGGGATAATAAGTCCTTATTAATATTATATATATTTTATGTCATTTCTATTGCTCTTTATAATTTAGTAGGAATTAATTTAACCAAGTTAGTATCTTCATTAGCAAGAGTTATTGTCGATGAATTAAGAGTAATATTTATTTGGATATTTTTCATCTTCATCACTCCAGTAGAAGGAACAAAGGAAGATTTTTATTATCTTCAATTAATAGGATATATAATTTTAGTTCTTGGAACATTAATCTATAATGAAATTTTGGTTATTCCATTTTGTAATTTAGATTTTTATACTAGAGATAATATTGAGAAAAGGAAACTAAAGGAAGAAGAAGAACAAAAATTATATATTTCGATTAAAGAAAGAGAAAGTTCTCCATTAAAATAATATTAAATTTAAATTTTAATAATAAGAAATTATTTTATTAATGCAATTTTATTAAAAAATCTAATAATTCCTAGATAAAAAATAATAGATTAATTTAAATATATATGAAGTCAAAAGAAAATTTAGAACCAAACGAAAAAGATGATTTTGAAGGTTATTCTACACTAGCAAAAATCCAATTATTTGGTTTATTTTTCTTTATAGGAATTCTAAATCACTTAGGAACAATTTTAGTTATGACTGGTGGTAGATTATTAACAATTGAATTAAATATGAAGCCATATGTAACAATTTATACTTCAGTAGCCACTATTTTTTCAATATTTACAAGAATGGTAAATTCAAAATTATGTTTAAAAGTATCTTATAAAAAAAGAGTTTTGATATTATGCTTTTGGATGATGCTTGGCTATATATCTATGTTTTTAGTTTTAACTTTGCATGAAACGATATTAAATAATTATAATGCTTTATGCTTTATCTTATCTTTTGTACCTTGTTTTTTTTTAGGGTCAAGTTATGCTTTCGGAGAAAGTGCTATGATTGCATATTTGAGATTATTTCCAAAAACATTGATAGCCGGATGGTCAAGCGGAACTGGAGTTAGTGGTATAATTAGTGGCGGATTAAATTTATTAACTCAATTGTTAAATGGTCTTTCTTTAAAATTTTTATATTTAATTTTAACACCGGTTGGGCCAATTTATTTATTTTTATTTTTGTGGACTTTTAAGTTGTTAAAAAAAGACAAAAATAGCCTAGTTGATGAAATAGAGCAAGAAGATCTTGAAAAAATAACAGAAGAAAATAAAGAAAAAGAAGGAGAAGCCGAGGAAAAAAACAATAAGGAAAAAGATGATGACAATAAAACTAATGAAAATAACGATGATGATAATAAAAAAGAAATAGAAGAATTTGTCAATGAAAAAACTATGGAAGAAATGAATAAACAAAACAAAACTATGAATTGTACTAATTTTATGGCAGTAATGAAAATGTGTGGAAGAGTAATTATTAATCTTGGATTTATTTATTTCACACAATTTGTTTGCTTAAACTCATTAGTTATTAGAAATTCAAATAAAATTGATATACCCTTTCTTCCATTATATTTAAATGATAATAATGAAATTGTCAGAAAGGGAAAATTTGAATTTGTTAATATGTTTTTTCAATTTGGAATGTTTACTTCAAAAACTTTTATAAAATTAGTCAGAAAAATTCAACCAATAGAAATATATACAATAGCAATATCTACAATTACAATATTATATTTCATGGAATATTATAGTGGTTTCTTTCCTTGGTGGTGTTTCCCTATTCTAAATTATATTTTAGGATTCTTTTCTGGAGGGACATATGCTGGAGGATTTTATGTTATTTTGCATTCAGGCCAAGTCCTATTAGATTACAAAGAATTAACAGTAAATGTAGCTACGATATTTAATGATACTGGTACTTTCCTTTCTGGTTTAGTAGGCTATTGGCTCATGAATTACGTTATTGACTCTGATGAAGCTTTTCCTGGCCAAGAAATAGATTTTATAAATGATGGAGATTGAAAATATTATATAGAAATTTAAATAGGTATATAAATAAAATGATAATATTTAGAACTCTTCTTTTCAACCTATATATACTTAAATATAAAATAATATTTAATATAAAAAATAATAATATTTAGTTTGTGAAGGTGATACAAAATTAAATTTAATTGAAGACATATCTAGTAATGTATCCTACTTAATAATAGTTGAATTTTTTAAATCGATGAGTATGAGCTTGTTGAATGATAAAATAAAAGTAAGTATTAATGGTTTAAAAAAAGAAATAAATTCATGCAATATTAATTATAAATCTAAATTTTCTGTTAAATTAGGATACATACCTTCAGATATTATAATGCATAGCAATTTATTTAAAAATATTTCAAACTTTAGTGGAGTTATAGGTCCAATACTTTTTTTCAATAATATTTTAGATGAAAAGGATTTTGCACCAAATATTTTTAAATTAAAAGGAAGATATGATAATATTCTATTTTTAAACAAAAACAATAATTTAGATAATTATTTTTTATATGAAAAAAATGAATTAAATGATGAAAAAGATTTTATAGAGGCAATAAAATATTTCCAAAAAATATCAAAAAAAATAGATCAAGAATGCCTTTTTACTATTTGTCCTTTATCCATGATAAATAGCATAAAACAAAATGTAAATTTTTTTATAGAAGATATTTATGAAAAAAATAATAAAAAAGAAAACAATGATGAATTATATCCAAACTTTATAACTTTCCAAATACCTTCTCCAAAAACTTATGAAGTATATGCAGTTAAAAGAAGGAGTTCATTATCAGTTTTTATAGAATATGATGGTATTCATATATATACTTTAGTTATTGAGTATTGCTATAATTTACTAAGAATGCTAATTAATAAACCTAAGGAAGAAAAAATATCTATAGTAAATGAAATAAATAATATATTAACTCAAATAATAAAATCAATTACAAATATTATAACATTTATTAAAATTGATTTATTTTATGATGAATTAGACACATTTGGATTTTCATTAAAAAAACTATTAAATCTTGTTGTTGATATACAACCTTTGAATTCCAATTTTGTAGATATTATAGATATAAGTTTCAGAACACTAATTGATTATCAGACTAAAGTAGATTATAATTCATGTGGCAAATTCCTATTTCAATTTATAAATAACTTTTTTGTATTAATTTGCTCTTCTGATTATTTCGATATGTCAAATAACAGCAATTCAAAAGTGTTTCAATTATTTGAATTAGTTATTCGAAATAATGAACAATTAATTAATCCAGAAATAATGAAAGGTCTTTTATCTTTTAGTTTTATATTAAATCCAGCATCTTTAGATAAACATTATAATAGGCAAATTATTTTGACTGATAAAGCTAAAAAGGATTATAAACAAATTAAAAAAGATTTAAAATCTTTGATAAAAACTTTTATTTTGCAATGCCATAATTTTGAAATATATATAATGTATATTAAAAGTGTATTTAATGAAAATACTAGTATTATGGAAAAATATAAATTAATGAAAATATTTTACCAAAATCATAATGCGCAATCTTTATATGATATGAATAATACAGATAAAAAGGATGCTATTTTTAACATATTTAAAAAAGATCAAAATAATAAAAAGAAGCATATCATGACAAAAGAAGATATCCTTAATATTTATAAAAAATGTTTAACTAAATTAATAAAGTTTTCTCCTTTAATAGATGAAAAAAATGAAAGAACATATGAATTATTAAAATCCATTTTTATTTTATTAATATATGAACATCAAGCAATAATTCCATTTAATTTATCAATTAATAAAAATAATATTGAAAATGAAAATAAGAATGATTCAAGTAATACAGGTATAAATAATAATTTATTGGATATTTTATTTTTCAGAAATGAATCTCTGGAAAAAAAGAAAGAGAAAAATAATATAAAAAATAAAAATGCATCAAATAGTTCATTGTTAAATTTAAAAAATTTAAACAAAAAAGGTGATGATGAAAATGAATTATGCTTAAATTTTTCTTCAGATGAAAATAGTCAAACTTTTGAGAAAGAAGAAAGCCATGATAATTCTAATGATAATAATAAAGAAAAAGAAAAATGTATTTTAGACTTTTTATTGAATTCCACTGATTTTTCTTATTATATAATAAAAACTATTTTTGCTTGTATATGTGACCAATGGAATAAATATGATAAAATCAAATTTATAAAAAACAATGAAGAAAAATTGGAAACATTTGATATGTGCTTTGGTGAATTCAATCTTTTTAGAAAAGAATTATTGTCGCAATTAATAAAATTAATCGAATGTTTAAGCAATGAAGAGACTCTAGAAAATAGTCTAAAATTAATATATTATTTTATGAAACAGAATATAAATTTATATAAAGCAAATCAAAATAATAAATATTCAAAAAGTATTTTTTTGCATTTATTCGAAAGTAAATCAATAATGAATGATTTTTTTGGTTTTAGCATAAATAATCCATTTATAATAAAAGATTCTTATAAAGAATATAATATTTCTTCCATTAGTGATATTAATAATAATGTTTTGTCATATCATCCCAGACCTTTTATTTTTTCTTTAATTAAAAATAGTATAAAAAAAGGAAATGAACAAATTGTGAAAATAATTAAAAATTTATCTGATTTTATAATCGAATGTTTAAAAAATGGAAATTCACCTGACCTTAATTCCAAATGCTATTTATATTTTAATGAAATTCGTTTTATTAATACTTTGGTAACTATATTTGAAAAAAATCAAAAAGAATCTCAAAATATATTGTTATTCAATGATTTTGAATTATATCATATTATAAAGAATTTAATAAATGAATTAGTTAAAAATGAAATTTTGTATGACACAAAAATATATGTGTTTAATCCAAAATGTTTTTATATATTGAATAAAATAAATGAAAAAAAAGAATTGAAAATATTACAATCACCAGAAACAAGATTTCTAAATAATCAAATAATATTTTTAAATATATTTAAATTAGCTTTGGAATCTTCAATTTTAGTATGGAGTTCACAAAAAGATGGACAAAGAAATGGAGAGAAATGTGCCATTGATTATATTTCTAAATTTTATAAAAATATGTGTTTTAATGGCCATTTTATAAGTTATTACATTGATATATTAAATACATTTTTTAAATTTGAGAAAAAATCATATCAAAATTTTAAAAAAGATTTTCCACAACAAATAAATAATTTAATGACAAAGGAATTAAGCAATAATTACAAGCATTATTTAAATGGGAATCCTACTATTCAAGAAACCAGGATGACTACAGCATTGTTATTTCTAATGATAATGAACTATCAAAGTATATTAATACAAAATGAAATTGATTCTAATAAAGAAGAAGATAAAGTTAAAGTAGATAATAAAAAAGAACAAGTAAAAAGAGTATTTAATGAATTGGTTAGTTTGGCTCAAATAGATTTATTGTCTCTATCAGTGAATATACATAAAATAAAAGAAGATAAAATATTTGAAATATTTTTGGATAAAGAAGAATCGAAGTCTAAAATATTCAAAGAATATAATAAAAATTATTATAAGTACTTGCTGGATATAATTATAAAGAATAAAAATTACAATTTAGAAAATTTGAGAAATGAATTGGAAAACAAATTCATCGAAAATGAAAGAGAAAATAAAAGAAAAGAATTAAACACAATTAAAAATGATAATAAAAATAACATGGAAAAAAAAACTAAAATAAGAAAAGATAGTTTTGGTCTTTACAATGAAGACAAAACCCAAACTGAAAATTTAAATAATTTAATTGATAAAGCTGGTGATATTAATAATAAACAAGAAATGAGCAAAAAAAATGATAATGATTTTAATTTGTTAGATTTTGAAAATGCTAAAAATCCTATATTATGCACTAAAAGAGATTTAATTTTAAAAAAATTCGGATTTTATTATTATAAGGATTATTTTAAAGATAATAAATTTATTAGAATGAAAAAGCAATTTTTATATGAAAATGATCCTAAAAATGAGAATAATAATTATCAAGCATTTGAGAAATTAATGAAAAATAAGTATCCTTGTGTAATAAAAAATTTTTCAAATAATTCATTATATTATCCCAAAATGTTTTTAAGACCTTATACAGAATTTTTTGATAATAAATATTTTCCAATAAGTCATAGATATTTCAAGAATGATTTATATATTAATGAAAAAGAAGATAGCAAAGAAAAAATATTACATCTAGAATTTGGTCATGGTCTATTAAATCAGCCTAATTTTAATTTATTTAAAACCACAAATAAGGAGAATTTATCACATAATGGTAATGACAATAATTCAAGTGAAGATGATGGCAATGTTGATGGTGATGATAATGATGATTATTATTTTAATAATAAAAATGATATAGAAGATGATGAATTTGAAAATAATTTGAAACTATATGATAAAAAGATTTCTATTAAAACTATAAAATCAGTGCATTTAGTTAATAAAAATGCTTTGTCTGTGAATAGAACTTTTGTCGAAGATGATAATTTTAAAAACATAAATATTAGAAATACTGTTCATAAAAAGAGTGATAAAGAAAAGTCACCAATAAATATTTTTGCCTCCTTAAAAAAAGGAAAAAATAATAATATTTTTTATGAATGTGAATTACTTTCTCCTAAAAATTCAAGTCATGGTTCTTTATATCTTCATAAAAATTTTTTAATCTTCCAAGTTGACCCAAAATTTAATGTTAAAAACTATGAAACAGAAGAAAAATATTTAATTTCTTCATCTTACCAAGATTTAAGTCAAACTAAGAAACAAATTATAATTCCTTATAGTATTATTAGTGAAATATTATATAGGAAATTTATATTTTTCAATCAGGCATTTGAAATATTTTTAAAAAATGGAAAAAGTTACTATTTTAATTTATATAATAAAAACCAAAGAGATGAATTTGTAGATGCGTTGAATGAAATAATGAAAGTAAAAAATATTGAACACTATGAAATAATAGAAAATCCAAAAAAATATTTCGAAAAAAATAAATATAAAAATATGTGGTTAGATAGAAAGAAATCTACATTAGAATATTTATTATTAATAAACAAATTTTCAGATCGATCTTATAATGTTTTATCTCAATATTTAATTTTTCCATGGATATTAACAGATTTCAACGAAATATACAATAAAGAAAATTATAGAAATATGTCTTTACCTATGCCTGCTCAAACAAAAGAAGGACTAGATGTAATTGTTAATACTTACAATAATATACCTAAAGAAGAATATAAATGCCATTTCTCAGGATTTTATTCAAATGAATTTTATATTAACAATTATTTGATGAGATTATATCCATTTATTAATAATCATATTAAATGTCAAGATGGAAAGTTTGATGATCCTCAAAGGCAGTTAGGATCTTTTCAAAATATGTCCCAAATTTTCCGAGATAATCAGCACGATGTATTGGAATTAATTCCTGAATTTTATTTAGTTCCCGAAATATTTTTGAATTTGAATTTTGCATTTTATGGCAAATATATTTGTAAAATGAAAAATATACTTATAAACAATATACATTTGGGAAATGGATTTAAAACCATTTTAGAATTTATCATTTTTCATCATTCTACATTAAATTCAGAGATTTTTAGTTCTCAAATTAATAAATGGATAGACAATATTTTTGGAGAAAATCAAATTACTGATAAAAAAAATGTAATTAATAGTTTTCCAAGGGAAACTTATGAAAAATATGTGAAAGAAGATGTATTAGAAAAGCTTAGAGAATTAGAGGATTTCAAAGAGAAAAATAAAAAATCAAAGAGAAGTGGTAGTATAGCCATTACAGACAATTTAAATAGAAGTGTTGTTTTTAATGGTAGTAGAACTAAACCCACAAATAAAAGTAAATTAATCAGTGAAATAAAAAATTTATTAAATCAAACATACTTTATCGGACAAACTCCATCACAACTATTTAAAAAAAGTCATCCCTCATTGAGCATAAGAGATCTAAATGAATTTAATCTAAGTAATATTGATAATTTACATATTTTATTAAAAAATGGTTGTGTGGATATACCTGAAAATGATTTATTTTATATGAAAGAAAGTTGTAATGGAAATTATTTTTATATACTTTCAGAACATCAAATATTGGTTTTTAACAAATTATTAAAACAAGCGAATAATTTATCTATAAATAATATTTCTAAAATTAATCCTCTTTTTAGTTATTGCTATAATAGTAATAGTATCAATAATAAAGACATATTATCATATCATTATAGTTACAAGTATTTAATATTTGAGATATTAGAATGCAAATTTTTTTTTTTAGCAGGATATTTGGACAACTCGTTTAGAATTTATACTAAAGAAAAAGAAAGAGATATTATGTATTCTATATATACAGAAAGTAGAGTGACATGTATAATAAATATTCCTAATACTTCTATTTTTTTTACTGGACATCAAAACGGAAAGATTAATAAATGGGAGTATTCTCTAGGTAATAAAGATTCCAAAAAAGAAAACTTAATTACTGTTCACAAAATAAGTTCAATCTTTTCTCATGAAACTTATGTTAAATTAATTGAAATAAATGTTAAATTTGAATATATAATTTCATCAGGAGAAGATGGATTAGTTTTTATAAGAAAACTTTATGATTTTGAATTGCTAAACTATATAAAAATCAATAAAAATAATGAAATAACAGATATTAATTTACATAATCAAATAATTTTGATAAGTACATTTAAGATAAAGAAAAGAAAAATTTATATTTATTCATATTCCTTAAATGGTATAAAATTAGCAAAAATGACAGAACAAATAAAAATGCCTATAAGTATTAAGCCAGATTCTGATGAAATTTTTATTTTTGGAATGCTTAATATATATCTTGTGAAAATCACTTTCAAAGAAAGGTCTTCTTTATTAATTTTAACCAAAAATATTCGTTATGGAGATTTTGAGACTGAGAACAATGATTCAGATGATGAAATTGAAATTGGTGATAATTTTAATGAAGAATTGAGAAAGAATACTCCAATTTCATATTTTTATGATTTGAAAAATCATGTTTTGTTTTCATTGTTTAATAATGGGAAGTTATATAGAATAAATTTAATTAAGAATGTCTGAAATATATAATTATTAATAAAAAATATGAGCTTAAAAAAATTTAAGGTAAATTATATAATGGGGATTGGGGATTGGG
>JAJMZR010014264.1:0-10328 GCA_023807225.1 Epidinium caudatum
AATCCCCAATCCCCAATCCCCAATCCCCAATCCCCAATCCCCAATGAAAATATAAATAATATTTTTATAAAAAAAATTTTTTTATATTAATTAAAAAATAAATATTGATATTAGTTAATTAATTGATTAATTAAATAAAATCCTCTATCAAAAAATAAATATAATATTAATATTATAAAAACTTCATTAACATTAATTAAAATTTACTTGCTATTTTTTTGAGTTGTAATTAAATAATACAATAGATTATTTTTGATTTTAACAACTTTAGCAATGTAAATAATATCATTTTTTATATATCTAATTTGACTTTTAATTTCATTTCTATTATCATTATCTAAGCATTCATATCCATTTTTAATGAATTTATACTTTAAATCTTCAATGGATTCTTTTAAATTTCCTTTAATTGAGATTAAAGATAAATCAATAGGACCTATATAATACTTTAGTTTTTCTTCTTCATTTTCATCTTTTAAATCATCAGTTAAGCTAATTAATTTTAATTTTAATCTATTTTTATAATCTTCCACAATATTATTATCAAATTTTTTGAAGTTAGAAATACTACTAAATAAATAATTTGTGTTATCATTATTATCATTATAATCATCTTTGTCATATTTTTTATCTTTATTTATTATATGATGTTCTCTTCCTTCTTTGTTATAATAGCGACCTTTTGAATATTTCTTTTTAGATTTAGATCTAGATTTTGATCTTGATTTTGATTTTGCTTTTGATTCATTTTTTATATTTGGTAAAAAAGAATTAATGCTACATATTTTTTGATATGATTTAACTTCAATATTATTTTTATCGTTATCCCTTTTCTTTTTTTTTTCAATTAATTTATTATTTTCTGTTTTAATATCATCAAGAATTCCATATTTTTCTGGAGTATAATATAGTTGCACATTATTAGTATTAAAATGTCTTGGACTCAAATATTTATTATATTTTTCTAAAGAAGTTAAAGATTTTTTATTTTCTTTAGTTAAATTATCTTCATTTTTAATAATGTTAATTTCAGGAGATTCTGCTTTTTTATTTCTGTAAAAATTTTGCATCGTGTTATAATATTTATTTTGAAATTCCATCCTCCTTTTTTCAGCATAAAAGTCCTTTTTGACAATTTTATTTGATTTTACCTTTTTAAATCTGGCTCTATTTTGATTTCTTTTTTGAGTGTCTTTAATATAATCATTTAAACTAGTTAAAGTTCCATACTTATATCTCTTAATTTCATCTCTTTTTTTTGAGTTTATCCTATATTTAGTTGGAGTAGAAAATTTAATCATAGTTCTATAAATCTTATTTGTTTTATAACTATTACTAATATTATTACTATTACTATTGCTATTACTTTCTTCTTCAATATTATTTTCTTCATCTATTTTAAATTTGATTTTTTTTTGATTTTGATATGTGGGATTTTCCCTATTTAAAGATGAACAATTATAATTTCTATTATTTTTGTTATTTCCAAAATTGAAATTAAACATATCAATATTGTTGTTTATATATGTAATACTTTTTTTGTTATTCTTATCTTCAGAATATGTCCTTTTTTTTCTTAATAATTCTTTTTCTCTCTTATAAAAGTTATTTGATGTTTTAAATTTAATTACAGTTTCTTTATTTATATTTTTTTTTTCTTCTGTTAATTCCAATAAAAGTTTATTATTTTGATTAGAAATACTTCTAGTATTTCTATGCGAAAATATTTTATCATTACTTTTCTTATTTTCAATAGTTTTTCCTATATTGTCATTCTCTTTTTCTCCAAAAACAATAAAATCAATTACATTTCTACATATTGTTAAATTATGATTTCTTCCTTTAGTCTTTTTATGTTTGATTCTTTTATTTTTTATATTTATTGATAAATCATTAGTATCAGGATTATTATTTTCATTTATTTTATTTTTTTGTTCTTCTTTTGGCTTAATTTTACTTTGGATACTAATTTCAATGTTACTTTCAATATTATAAATATTATTTATTTTTTCATTATTTTCCTTGATTTTATTGCTTTCCTCTTTTTTTATTTCATTCATATCACCTAAATTGTTTTTTTCATTCTCTTCAATTTCATTATTTATATTAAGATTTTCTTCAATATTATCTCTATTTATTATTTGATTTTTATCTTCATCTTTATCTATATTTTTATCTTTTTGTTGTTCTATATTTTTATCCTCTTCATTATCTATATTTTTATATTTATCTTGTTCTATATTTTTATCTTCTTCATTATCTATATTTTTATCTTTTTCTATATTTTCATCTTCTTCATTATCTATATTTTTATCTTTTTCTTGTTCTATATTTTTATCTTTATCTTGTTCTATATTTTTATCTTCTTCATGATCTATATTTTTATCTTTTTCTTGTTCTATATTTTCATCTTCTTCATTATCTATATTTTTATCTTTATCTTGTTCTATTTTTTTATCTTCTTCTTTTTCTATATTTTTATCTTTTTTTTTATCTATATTTTTATTTTTCCTTTTAATTCTAATTTTCATTTCATTTAAATTCATATTATTTTTATTAATTAAATCTCCATTATTCAAACTATTAACATCTTTTACCAAATCTTTTTCATTAATATCACTTTTTCCATTTATCTCATTTTTAATTTTTTTATTTTTTTCTTTTTTATCATAATAACAAATATCGTTTCTATGTTCAATAGTAAATATATTTTTTTCTTTTACATTATTATTAACTTTTGGTGAATTTATTTCCTTACTCATAATTTTTTCAATTTTATATTCTTCTAAATTATTTTCTGCTTTATTTTCATCATTATTTTTTTTTTTATTAATATTATGTATATTGTTTTCACTAGTTTTAAAATTATTAGAGCAACTACTAAATGAAAAGAATGTATTGTCTTCATTATTATTAATATCAGTATTACTATGCCTTTCTTTTTCTTTTTCATTTTTATTATTATTTGTTTTAACAGTAGAATGACTGTTATTATTGGCATCGTCACCACCGTCATTCTTTTTACTTAGACTTACATTATTTTCATATTCTTTGCTATTTACTCTAGAAAAAATGGAATTAAAATCCCCATCTAAATCATTCTTTTCCTCGAGATCATCGTCTTCACTCTCAGTGTCAAATCTAATGAAAGTTTTTTTTTTAATAATTGAGCATTTATCAATACTACTACTATCTTCATTTAATTTTGATTTCATTTCCTTTAATCTTTTTTTATCAATGCTTAATGAATTTTTAATTTTATACTCTAGAGGATCACTCATTCTAATTACTTTGTACTTCTTTTTTTTTATTAAAGGCTTATTTTCGAAAATAATATTATCTATATGAAAATTATCTTTTAAGAACGTTAAACTATTTTTTATATAATCTTCAGGTAATTGTTCACTTTCGTTTTCTTTTATCGCTTCTAAATGTGCATTTTCTTTTTCTTCTGTATTTTTTTGTTTATCATTAGATTTTTGGCAATCTTCCTTTTTATCATTATCATTAACACTATTATTATTATTATTTTCATCATTATTTTGACTTGTATTACTTTTTTCTTTTATAACAGTTATATCACTATATAAAGATTCATTAGTATTATCTTTATCATTATTTTTCTTTTTATCTTTATTATTCTCTTTATTATTATCATTATCTTTATCTTTATTATTATCCCTATTATTATCCTTATTATTTTCTTTATCATTATCATTATTATTACTATTATTATCATTTTGGCTGCTTTCATCCAATTCATCAAAAATTTCATTTATGAAATTTTTACATGAATAAATTTCATCAAATATGTTTTCAATTTGATTTAATTCCTCAGGATTAAAACTATTTATCTTTTTATGTTTCTTTTTCTTTTTTTTTTTCTCATCACTCCTTTTATTATCTTCTTTATTTTCCATGCTTTCTTTATTTTCTTTATCTTCCTTTCTTTCTTTTTTTTCTTTATCTTCCTTTCTTTCTTTATTTTCTTTGTCTTCTTTGTTTTCTTTATCTTCTTTGTCTTCTTTGTTTTCTTTGTCTTCTTTGTTTTCTTTATCTTCTTTATCTTCTTTATCTTCTTCACTCACTTCTTTATTTTCGTTCTCTTCCTTAATTTCTTTAATTTCTAATTTATTTAAGGTTTTACTTTTATTATCATTATCATTAGCATTAGGCTTATTATTAATAGCATTTTCATTTTGATCAACTTCAGTCTTGATATTTTTTATACTTATATTTGCACTTGTATCCTTCTTTTTGTCTTTACCATCAAGAATTGTTTTTGACAATTTATTTACTAAAAAGTTATCAGGAAGAGACACGCTTTTTCTTTTTCTCATAATAGTATTTTTATTAAAATTATACATTTTATTAGCATTTGAATTTGAATTTTGATTTGAACTATCATTTAATATTTGCCCTATTTTATTTTTCATAAAACCGAAATTAGAAATACTTTGTCTTCTTACAAATGATGGTCTTTTTACAATTGATATTCTTCTTATTAATGAATTAGTATTTTTTTTATTAATTAAATCTTTATTTTTCTTTTCTAAATTCTTTATTTCTTCCATTTTGGCTTTCTTTATTTCTTCATCTATATTTCTTACTTTTACATTTAAATATTTATTTCTATTATTCAGATGCTGCAATTTCATCGATTCCCTAATTTTCTTCTTTTCATTTTCCATTTCCTTTTCTTTTTCCTTTTTGAGTTCATCTCTAATTTGCCTAACATATAACTGCTGCTCTAATTCAGTTTTTTGAGGTTCGAACATATTTTCATCTTCTTCCAAAATTTCTTCTACATAAAGTGATTTTTTTCTTCCTTTTTCATTTCCTGGATTTTGCATGTTGTTTGAGCTTGTTTTTTTGAAGTTTCCAAATTCTTTCGGTTGAATGAAACAGACTGAATTTCTTTTTCTTGCATAATTTACATTACTTTGAATAATACTACTTCTTCTTGAATTCAAAAATTTTTGAAATCGATTCTGTCTTTTTGTGTTTTGGTTTTTTTCGGCATTTTTTGCTTTTTCTTCTTCGACTTCTTTATTTTTTTTATATAATAGATATTTAACTTTAACATTTTCTAAACCTTTTAATATCGTTTTTTGATTTTCTAAAAATTTCTTTTCTATTTCTTTGTTTTTATTATTGTTTTCTCGTTCTTGAGTTATATAAAAATCTAAACTATTTTTTAATAAATTATCTCCATCATTACAATCTTGGATTTCAAATCCTTTTTTATCTTGTCTGATATTATTTATAACTTGTTTATATAAAGATGCTTGTTTATCTAAATTATGTTCTTTTAAATTTTTTTCGACAACAATTGGTTTAATACCATAATTAATCTTGCATAAATTCATAATTTCTTTTATTAAAGGAACATTATTACCTAAAGGAATATCTGGCATATTTATATTTTTAGATTTAAATAAATTTGATTCATATATATTTTTCAATTTATATCTCTTATCTTCTCTGTAATCAAGTAATTTATCAAATAAATCTAAACAATCTTTATTGATACCTTCTCTTAGAATATATTCACCTTTCAAAATAGATTTAACTAATTGCATTTCATTTATATCATTAAAAGGATATTCTCCAGTCAAAAGATAATATAAGACTATACCAGAGGACCAACTGTCAGCCAATTCAGGTACAAATGGCTTTCTAATAAAGATTTCAGGACATGAAAAAACATTTTCTAATTCCTTAATAGATTTCTCTATTTTTTCATTTTCTTTATATAAAGTCGCAAATTTTAAATCGCATAATTTGATATTATTTTTATTATCTATCAAGAATATATCTGGTTTTATGTTCAAAAGACAAATATTTAATTTATGAGTATATAATAGCATTTCAACTATTTGATTGAATATATATAAAGCATCATCTTCATTAAATTTTGATATTCTTTTTATTTTATCTGATAATTTTTCTCCTTGGAAATATTCAAAAACTAATATTATAAAATATTTTGACTCAATTATTTCATATAATTGAAGAATATTTTTATGTGATAAAAATTTAAAAATAAATATTTCATTATTTATCAAAGATAGTTCTTCATTTTGAAATTGAATAATTTCTTTATTATATACTTTGAGTAATACATTTTGATATGTTAAAAGATTCTTTCCTGTATATATTGTTCCTTCTGAGATTTTACATATTTCTTTATCCACTTTATATCCATTTATTTTTGTGGGTAATTTTTTTTTAATTAAATAATGAGTTTTATTTATACTCATTTTTTTGAAGTTTCTTAATAATTTTTTTTTATTAATCATAATTATTAATTGAGTTTATCTAAGAATTAGTTATTTTAAAATTAGGATCTTCTTTAATTCCTTTAATTTCAACTTTACAAAAAGGACACCAAGTTTTATTTTCAGATAAACATTGAAATAAGCAATTTCTACAAAGAGAGTGATCACAAGGCACTAAATGAGTATCTATGACTGAATCTACACATAAATTACATTTTTCAATTATTCTTCCACTTTTTGTCATTTCGTTATCATTATCATTATCTATTTTTTCAACTTCCTCTTCAGGTATTAATTTTTCCAATTGTTCAATAAAATCTTTGAAATAAAAATATTTATCATCTTTCTCATTTTTTACAGGATTATATTTTTCTAAAATTTGAAGAATTTCTTTGAGATGAAGTAAATTTCTTTTTTTTGATATTCCTTTTAAAATATCTTGATTGCTTTGTTTAATTATATTAGATATTATAATACAGTAAAATTCATCTATTACATTTAATAAATTTATATAGAAATTATTTTTGTCATCGATTTTTTCAATATTTTTCGGTGAGAAAATTACTTTATATAAAGATTGCAATAAGTTTATTAATTTTATATTTTCAAAAGTATTTGAATCATATAATTCTTTAATATCTGATGATATTTGATAAAAATGAATTAGCTTTAAAAATTGTTTTTGTACATCTTTAAAAGAATTTTCCAACATAATTAATTTATCATTGTCACTTAAGTGTGCATTATTTCTTATTATCGCAAAAAAAAAATTTCCATTCCTTATATTTCTTCCAAATTCAAATCCTAGGAAAGGATTGACAAAAGAATTAATAATATTACTAATACGATTATTATTATTGTTGATATTATTAATTTGATTATTATTATTGTTGTCATTATTAATTTGATTATTATTATTGTTGTCATTATTAATTTGGTTATTATTATTGTTGATATTATTAATTTGATTATTATTGATATTTGAAACTTGATTTATTTGGTTTTTATTAGAAATTGGTTTAAATTTATATTCGCCAAATCTTTCTTCCAATCTAGATAAACTTCTATTTATATTATTATATAATAATACTATTATTTTTCTCAGAAAATCTTTGTTGTTTTTACATAATTGATTTATTCTTAAACCTAAATTATAATATTTTGCTTTTTCTAAATTCATATTATCATCAAATATTTGCAAAAAAGAATACACAAAATCTTCATATTCTATATTATTATATATCACATTTAAGAAAAAAAAAATAGAATATAGGTCTTCATCACTAAATAATTCCACTAAATTTAAATGTCTTTCCAGATTCACAATATTTTCACATTTTAAAGATACTTTTTTTATATTTTGATCTTTTATGACTGTTATTAATATTGATAAATAATGTCTAAAGCATTTTTTATTTAATTCCATTAATATAGAAATAAATTCTTCTTTTCCATAAGAAATAAAATTTTCTTTTTTTTGCTTTTTTAATATAAGATTATAATTAATCTTTAAAAATGAAAAAACATTGCTTAAAAATGTTAAAACAAATCCAAATTTAATAATAAATCTTTCTGGAATGAAATATATTAGTTTTTGTGGATATAGCTCATTCAAAAAAAAATCAGATAAATTATAGAAAAATTGAATTAATATTTCTAAATCTTCTAGACTTATTAGATATAAATTATAATTTATATACTCAATAATCGATGCATGTATTTTTTCAAAAGATTCATTTTTAATACTTTTTATAAATTTGAGGTTAGAATAAACACTCATTTTTCTAATATCTGAATTAAAAATATTCCAAAAATCATCACTATATTCCTTTACAAAAAAAAAGTATAATAATTCAATAAAGATAATATTATCATAATTATTTATTTTATAATTTAATAGATTTTCATAATTAGGATTTGTTTTGACATATTCCTCATAAATATGATTTAATGTTCCGCCAATTTTTTCTCCATCTATTTCATATAGAGATAAATATTTTTTTATTGATATAATTCTATCTTTATTTTTATATTCATTATTAAAAGATTTCATAGCTGATATAAATACATTTTTAAATAAATCATAAAATTTATAAATATTATTTCTAAAGCAAGAATCTGTTTCTTTTTCATAAAATTTTTTGAAAACATTAAATATATTTTTATTTTGATTTTCAGTTCCATTTTTAAATAAAATAATAATAAATTGTGAATATAATTCATTTATTCCCTTTGAATTTTCTATAAAATTAATTTGGTTAAAATCTATTGTTTTCTTTAGGGTTTTTTTAGAAATTATAATATTAGGAAAATATGAATTATTACTCTTATTGTTATTATTTTGAATATTTACATTTCTTACGTCATTATTTTGGTTATTAATTCTGTTGTTATTATTTATATTGTTATTTGAATTTTGGTGATTGTTGTTATTATTCCTATCTAAAAATGTAATAATATTATTATTAGAGTTACTCTTATTTGGATTCTGGTTAATTATAAAATCAAAATTATTATTTTCTAATTTGCTATCACTAATATGAAAAGAAACAAAAATGCTTCTAAATATTTTTGTTAAGGTTTTAGGCATTTTTGATAGAATATTCATAATATCTGTTTTCTCAAAAAGAAAAATAAATATTTTTAATAAATTTTGTGTTTGATTAAAAGAATTTATTCCTTTTCTCAAATATATATGAATAGTTTCTGATAAATTCAAAAATATTTTTTTTATGATTAACTTTTTGTCTTGAGACAAATTTAATATATATTTAAGAATAAGATACCATATTCCAAAATCCTTAACATCGATTTTATTTGGTGATATATTTAAAAATTTTTCAATGAAGGATTTCTGGATAATATATGAATGTTTTAAAGAAACATTCCCAAGAAAATCAAATATTATATGATATATTTGGTTTATGTCTGAATATGATATTTTTTGGCTGTTAATTATCGTATTTCCATCGCGAAGTAAAATATCATCCATGAATTGTTCTGTAACTTCTCTTAATCTAGAAATTTCATAATTATTTTTCCCTTTTTCATCCAATGGAACAAATCCAAATTTTTCATAATTGTTAATATATTTTAAATTGTGTCCTGGATTAAATATAATTTCAGTATAATTTCCTATGGATATAAAAGGTAAAAATGATATATTATGTCCTAATTTAATATTTAGAACAAATGTATTTATAATTTCACCATTTAAAAATAAGTAAACTAATTTATTTTCAAAGTCGAAACCGCATCCAAAAATATCTCTATATGAAATATAATGATTGTATATTTCATCATTTTTTTTGATAAAACATGGCTCTTTACTTTTAAAAAAAATTATTTTATCTGTATTTATAAAAGAGAATGGATTTGAATATTTTCTTTTAAAAGTTTCAATGTATGCTATATCTATTAATCCTAAAGAAAAATTTGGATGTTCCATATTTAAAATTTCAATTTCGAAGCAATGTTTTCCTTTGAACAAGGATTTTGTGGCGTAAAAATTAATGTATCTGTCACCAAGATTATATGTTTTGATATATTTTGTATTAATTGATATCTCAATATTTTTATTTTTTTTTTGATGAAATGATACCAATTTTGTTATGTTGTCATGAGTAAAAGAAAATTTACCTTCTTTTTTAATATTTTCATTAATTTTACTATTTTTCATAAGTGAAGGATTATATTTTTTTTTTATGTTATTTAAATATTGAATAAATGAGCAAAAATCTTGAACTGTACCTTCTTTGAAATGACGTCCGACAAAAAGATAATCATATGTATTAAAATCAATATTTTTAATGTTTTTATAGGTAATCATTTCTTTTTTCGGTATGAATTCATGAAATATTATATTTATTGTTTGTTCTTCATTAGTTTTATTCTGATTCTGATTAGAATCAAATGAATTACTTCTCTTTCTGAAATTTTTATTATTTGACATTTTTTGATTAAAATGAAAATTTTTTTATACAAAATATATACTAATTCAATTTAAATTCAATTTAAATAAAAAAATTAATTAAAGATTTAAAATAT
>JAJMZR010014265.1:0-10310 GCA_023807225.1 Epidinium caudatum
CCCAATCCCCAATCCCCAATCCCCAATCCCCAATCCCCATTTTAGATTTTTTGAATTCCTAAAAAATGTTATTAATTTAATGAACACCATAAAATTTAAAGTTTTTAATATAATTTAATTATTTTTTTTTTCTTCTTCATCTTTGCTTCCTTTACCAACATAATTAAATGGATTGAATATTTCTCCAGAAATGAAATAAACAATATATGGCACCATAAATATAAGATAAGCAATTAAGCAAATCATGCACACAATGAAATAACATTTTTTTCTAAATTTAGGTCCTGTTAATTGATTCAACATTTTAAATGGATTCAAAGTGAATTTAATTCTTCCCACTGGTGGGGGCAAATAAGGATTCATGTTAGGTTCCTCTCTTCCTTTACCAACAGGATTTAATTCGGCATACCATTGTGGTACAACTTCTAGAGAACATAATACTCTTCCACCTTTTTTTCCTTGTTTTTCCAGTTGTACCCAGAATTTCACACCTTCTTCATCTTCATCTTTCCCACAAAATTCAATATTAGAAAATCTTTTTTCATTTGGAAGAGATGAATAATAATCACTACTTAATTTTAGTGGCAAATCTAAAACATTTACATCATTGAAAAGTTGATATAAATTCAATCTTCCTCCACATATGAAATCATCTTTTGATAAAATATCACTGTCAAATACCTGTATAGTTAAATCATATTTATCTCCGGGAATTTGAACGGGAATCAACATACGCCAATTGAAAGATCCTTGTCCGGTGGAGCACCTATAGTGCACATCAGTTTGTGCCTTATTTTTCCCATCGATGAATGCCATAACATATATATCACTTGTATCTTCTATATCTAAATTTTCCATTCCTTCTGTTTCATATATAATTAATCTCATTTGAAGAGTGTTCACCGGTTCGGGCTCGATATTCCAAGGTTCCATTTTATTTTCCTCATTTTGATCATACATTTCTAACCACATGACAACTTCTCCCTGACTTTGCTCAAAATCAGGATGATATAATTGTCTTACTTCAATAGGCTTATTTTCTAAAGCTTGCCATCTGTTGTCAAAATACCTATCTTCAATATCTATACTGGTTTCTCCGATTAAATCATCACTGAATAAAGCATCATAATCCATAACTTGTACTCTTAATTTACTGCTACCTGGTAGTTCAACTCTTAAATCATAATATTGGTACCATTTGCAATTTTTGGTATCTTTAAAAGCTTTCTTTTTTTCGTTTACTAAAAGTTTATCTCCCAATAAAATTTTTACATAAGGATCACTCTCAGAAAAAGTATCTCTTCTTGCAAGATTATTCAACTCCAAAATATATATTCTTACTAAGACACTTCTTTTGACCAAAACATTTTTACCCAAATCATCAAAGGCGGTTAAAAATGATAATTCGGGGGGGAGCTTTCCTTTATATTTATCTATATATTGTTTAATATATGCTTTGTGTTCGTCATATTTTGATTTCTCGGCAATTCTAATTAAGCCTTTGAAATAACCGTAATTTTTTAAATCGAATGTTAATTCCTTGTTACGCATTAACTCTTCATCAGTTTCTCTATAGTTCATTCTTAAATTATTAACAGCTCTTAATTTACCACCTTTTTTCTCTGGTTTTTTAGGCTCAAATCTTTTTATGATTTTGTTATTTTCATCTTTCACTCCTTCTAATAAATTATTAATGCTACTCAGAGTATCTACATATTTATTACGTAGCAAATGGCACTTTATAAAAGGGGCCCCAAGTGCTAATTCTTTAACATCTTCTAATTCTTTTCTATATATTCTTCTATAATGTTTTTTATTATTAGTTATTTTTTTTCCTGTTTTTTTAATTAGTCCTTGCTTTTCGTCATCATCATCTGATAAATCTATTTCTCCTAACATTGTTTTTATATCACCTTTTTCTTTTCCTTTTAATGGATTTTCATTTTTGTTAAAACCTACAGGGAAATATAATTCAGAACTAGGCACACTTTTGGGGTTCTCCACTAAATTTTCTTCTTCAAACTCATCGATGAATCCCACATTTGCATTTCTCATATCTAATTCTCTCATTCCATTTTCAATCTTTATTTCATTTTTATTATTATTTGTATTAATTTGTTTTTTTTCTTTTTTTCCAGATTTTTGCTTTGAACTTTGTGGTATATTATATGTTGTGAAAGAAGGCTTTAAAGCGAAATATTCACTGTTGTCTTTTTCTTGATTTAAAAGTTCATTATTTATTTGGCCTTTATATATATTATTTAAATCAGATGGAAAATGACATAAAAACGACGAACTTGAAGAAGGCTTAAATTGTTTATTGCTTTTATCCATAGTGTAAAAGCCTGGTTCAGCTGTGTCTAATAATGCTTCATTTTTATCATCTCCATTAATTTGATTTAAATTTTCTTTTGAATTAATTAAATTATCATCATCTTTTTCGCTCATGCCTACATTATTAGTATTAATTATATTATTTTTTTTGTTTTCTTTTTCTTCTAATAATGCTTTGACTCTTTCTGCCTCTTCATATTCCTCTTTATAATGTCTTTGAGTTTCACTTATTATTTGTTTTAAATCAATTAAAAATATACCTAAAATTCTTTTTGATAATCCTCCTAAAACATGATCATATACATCACATTGGAATTCAGGTATAAATAATTCATTCTTAGGCAAATCTACCATAAACTTAATAACACTATTAATATTTGGATTAGCCCCGACATCGTTAGGCAGGGTAGTCACTGGCTGTAAATTTTGTCCATGTTTTGTAGATACATTTATCGAATTCAAATCAAAGCTCACATATGGTTTTTTTATTTTAATAAATGATAGAGGTTTTAAATCTCGAAGTCCTAATGCATTTATTTCTACACTAAATGGAACTGTTTCTGGTTCTATTTCTATTTTTTTCATCTGTTCTCTATGGTCTTGATCCAATATATAAAAAGATATTAATATTTGACCTTGAGCTCTGTTGCTTTTTTGTAAATATAATTGCTCCCATTTTGGCCTTATTTTTTCAGGTGAATTTAATTTGTAATTAGTATCACTTAACCAGAGATAGGAATATCCCAGCATATCTGATGAAGTTAAATCTTTATCCATAACAGTTAATAGCATTACGGGCCAAGTCGATTGATCTTTATAATTAAAACAAACTGTATCAAAAACTAATTTTTCGTTCCAAATACCATTTACACATTTGTATCTTATAGTAGTTTCTCTGGTTTCCCCATTTATTGATAGTCTACAATAAGGGTCAGATAATCCCGTTGAATCCCCCGCTATTAAATATCTGGTCATATATACACATGCGACAATTGTATAATATTTAAAATCTCCTTGATTTTGGTTTAATAAATCTTGCGGCTGTTGATATTGGATTTCATTTTTATCATTAAGCATATTTTCTAAATCATCATCATCATCGAAATTATTCATTTGAGCTCCACCTCCTGATAAAATATTATTTATTCCCATATTTGCATTATTAGCTCCGGATTCATCTCCGTCTTTAAATGCACTGATATCGCATTTTTCTGGAGGGTCCAGAGCTTTATTGAATAATTTTATTTTAATTTTGATTATCCCACTTAAATATACTTCTTTAACAACACCTGCACATGGTTCAGGAAATAGTTTTATAACAAATATTTGGTCATTTAAATGAAATTGAGATAGTTTTATTCTCTGAAAACATATTTCTTTTCCTTTCTGAGTTAAATATATAATTAAATCGGGCAGTTCTTCTAAATTTTTAGTCAATGTATTTATGGGTCTTGATTTGCATAAGTTCCAATCAATGGTTCTATTAATAGCTTCTTTTGGAATAAATGTGTCAGACATTTCTTGAACAGATATTTTAATATCATAACTTCCATTCTCAGTAGGAAGATAATATGCTGAATATAATTTATAGTTCAAACTCCATAAATATTTTCTTGATGTATTATTTACTTTTTTAATTGTTTCTTCATCAGTTATTTTTTGAACTCCTGCTGTAGGGAAATCTGAATCTTTATGTAAAATATTTAAATATACTCTTCCTTTCCATCTTGAGCCAAAATCTGGATTTTCATTCATGAGTTTACCTGCTTTTGAATTATCTGCGGCCTTCAAGGAACCATATATATTAACTGAAGTTAATTCCACATATTTATCATTCAAGATATCATTAATATTTATAGTAAAAGAGCCAATTATATTTTTACTTTTATCTTTAACTATAAAATTGATTTTTTGACTTATAATAGGAAGAGGTACTGGCATTTCTATCTTTTCATTCCAATGAATAGTTTCACTTACCATAGAAACAATTTGAGTTGATTTTGTCACTCCTAAATATTTAACTTCAATATATCCATCACATCTTTTATTGGTAGTTCTTTCCTTTCCGAACATGACATCCATATCAGGAAATTGTTCTCCTTTATAAATAAATATTTGTAATTGTTTATAAGTAGTTTTAATCTGTGGAGGCAACATGCAATCAGAATCTGAAGCTGGATCCGGATTTAATTCGACTTTATCATCTTCGGTAGATAATATACTTATAGATAATTTCAAATACCCATTTATTTTAGTGATATCTTTTGCTTCCGGATTTGCTAATGCTACCCATAAATTTTTAATGCAATGATTTTCTTTGGAATAAATATATTCGAAATCGAATTCTTGTATACCAAAATAATGCTCTCTTTCAGAATTGTGGTAATCATAGGCTTCAATTAATATTTTTGAGGAATCAAGAGTATCGACACTTAAGTTTGTAGCATCAAAATATATATGTTCATTAAATGTATATGCCTCACAATCTTGAGAAGGTTTTGAAGTTCTTTTTGTTTCGTTGAAGCAAGTAACTTTTATTATAGGTTTTGGGAGAGAATCTTTTTGTATTGACGCTAAATTTTTTATTTCTTCTATTAAAACATGCACAGAATAATCACCCTTTTTCATTAAATATAAACTATTTGGATTTTCTTTTAATGTTGTTTTTACTCTTTCTATTATTTCTTCATTTGTGGTTTCTTGTTTTTCTACTTTATCTGACATTTTTTGTTTTATATTAAAATAATTATAAGAAAATCTATAATGAAATTATAAAAAATTTAGCGTCAATACAAAAAGATTCTCTCCCAAAACCTATAATAAAAGTTACTTGCTTCAACGAAACAAAAAGAACTTCAAAACCTTCTCAAGATTGTGAGGCATATACATTTAATGAACATATATATTTTGATGCTACAAACTTAAGTGTCGATACTCTTGATTCCTCAAAAATATTAATTGAAGCCTATGATTACCACAATTCTGAAAGAGAGCATTATTTTGGTATACAAGAATTCGATTTCGAATATATTTATTCCAAAGAAAATCATTGCATTAAAAATTTATGGGTAGCATTAGCAAATCCGGAAGCAAAAGATATCACTAAAATAAATGGGTATTTGAAATTATCTATAAGTATATTATCTACCGAAGATGATAAAGTCGAATTAAATCCGGATCCAGCTTCAGATTCTGATTGCATGTTGCCTCCACAGATTAAAACTACTTATAAACAATTACAAATATTTATTTATAAAGGAGAACAATTTCCTGATATGGATGTCATGTTCGGAAAGGAAAGAACTACCAATAAAAGATGTGATGGATATATTGAAGTTAAATATTTAGGAGTGACAAAATCAACTCAAATTGTTTCTATGGTAAGTGAAACTATTCATTGGAATGAAAAGATAGAAATGCCAGTACCTCTTCCTATTATAAGTCAAAAAATCAATTTTATAGTTAAAGATAAAAGTAAAAATATAATTGGCTCTTTTACTATAAATATTAATGATATCTTGAATGATAAATATGTGGAATTAACTTCAGTTAATATATATGGTTCCTTGAAGGCCGCAGATAATTCAAAAGCAGGTAAACTCATGAATGAAAATCCAGATTTTGGCTCAAGATGGAAAGGAAGAGTATATTTAAATATTTTACATAAAGATTCAGATTTCCCTACAGCAGGAGTTCAAAAAATAACTGATGAAGAAACAATTAAAAAAGTAAATAATACATCAAGAAAATATTTATGGAGTTTGAACTATAAATTATATTCAGCATATTATCTTCCTACTGAGAATGGAAGTTATGATATTAAAATATCTGTTCAAGAAATGTCTGACACATTTATTCCAAAAGAAGCTATTAATAGAACCATTGATTGGAACTTATGCAAATCAAGACCCATAAATACATTGACTAAAAATTTAGAAGAACTGCCCGATTTAATTATATATTTAACTCAGAAAGGAAAAGAAATATGTTTTCAGAGAATAAAACTATCTCAATTTCATTTAAATGACCAAATATTTGTTATAAAACTATTTCCTGAACCATGTGCAGGTGTTGTTAAAGAAGTATATTTAAGTGGGATAATCAAAATTAAAATAAAATTATTCAATAAAGCTCTGGACCCTCCAGAAAAATGCGATATCAGTGCATTTAAAGACGGAGATGAATCCGGAGCTAATAATGCAAATATGGGAATAAATAATATTTTATCAGGAGGTGGAGCTCAAATGAATAATTTCGATGATGATGATGATTTAGAAAATATGCTTAATGATAAAAATGAAATCCAATATCAACAGCCGCAAGATTTATTAAACCAAAATCAAGGAGATTTTAAATATTATACAATTGTCGCATGTGTATATATGACCAGATATTTAATAGCGGGGGATTCAACGGGATTATCTGACCCTTATTGTAGACTATCAATAAATGGGGAAACCAGAGAAACTACTATAAGATACAAATGTGTAAATGGTATTTGGAACGAAAAATTAGTTTTTGATACAGTTTGTTTTAATTATAAAGATCAATCGACTTGGCCCGTAATGCTATTAACTGTTATGGATAAAGATTTAACTTCATCAGATATGCTGGGATATTCCTATCTCTGGTTAAGTGATACTAATTACAAATTAAATTCACCTGAAAAAATAAGGCCAAAATGGGAGCAATTATATTTACAAAAAAGCAACAGAGCTCAAGGTCAAATATTAATATCTTTTTATATATTGGATCAAGACCATAGAGAACAGATGAAAAAAATAGAAATAGAACCAGAAACAGTTCCATTTAGTGTAGAAATAAATGCATTAGGACTTCGAGATTTAAAACCTCTATCATTTATTAAAATAAAAAAACCATATGTGAGCTTTGATTTGAATTCGATAAATGTATCTACAAAACATGGACAAAATTTACAGCCAGTGACTACCCTGCCTAACGATGTCGGGGCTAATCCAAATATTAATAGTGTTATTAAGTTTATGGTAGATTTGCCTAAGAATGAATTATTTATACCTGAATTCCAATGTGATGTATATGATCATGTTTTAGGAGGATTATCAAAAAGAATTTTAGGTATATTTTTAATTGATTTAAAACAAATAATAAGTGAAACTCAAAGACATTATAAAGAGGAATATGAAGAGGCAGAAAGAGTCAAAGCATTATTAGAAGAAAAAGAAAACAAAAAAAATAATATAATTAATACTAATAATGTAGGCATGAGCGAAAAAGATGATGATAATTTAATTAATTCAAAAGAAAATTTAAATCAAATTAATGGAGATGATAAAAATGAAGCATTATTAGACACAGCTGAACCAGGCTTTTACACTATGGATAAAAGCAATAAACAATTTAAGCCTTCTTCAAGTTCGTCGTTTTTATGTCATTTTCCATCTGATTTAAATAATATATATAAAGGCCAAATAAATAATGAACTTTTAAATCAAGAAAAAGACAACAGTGAATATTTCGCTTTAAAGCCTTCTTTCACAACATATAATATACCACAAAGTTCAAAGCAAAAATCTGGAAAAAAAGAAAAAAAACAAATTAATACAAATAATAATAAAAATGAAATAAAGATTGAAAATGGAATGAGAGAATTAGATATGAGAAATGCAAATGTGGGATTCATCGATGAGTTTGAAGAAGAAAATTTAGTGGAGAACCCCAAAAGTGTGCCTAGTTCTGAATTATATTTCCCTGTAGGTTTTAACAAAAATGAAAATCCATTAAAAGGAAAAGAAAAAGGTGATATAAAAACAATGTTAGGAGAAATAGATTTATCAGATGATGATGACGAAAAGCAAGGACTAATTAAAAAAACAGGAAAAAAAATAACTAATAATAAAAAACATTATAGAAGAATATATAGAAAAGAATTAGAAGATGTTAAAGAATTAGCACTTGGGGCCCCTTTTATAAAGTGCCATTTGCTACGTAATAAATATGTAGATACTCTGAGTAGCATTAATAATTTATTAGAAGGAGTGAAAGATGAAAATAACAAAATCATAAAAAGATTTGAGCCTAAAAAACCAGAGAAAAAAGGTGGTAAATTAAGAGCTGTTAATAATTTAAGAATGAACTATAGAGAAACTGATGAAGAGTTAATGCGTAACAAGGAATTAACATTCGATTTAAAAAATTACGGTTATTTCAAAGGCTTAATTAGAATTGCCGAGAAATCAAAATATGACGAACACAAAGCATATATTAAACAATATATAGATAAATATAAAGGAAAGCTCCCCCCCGAATTATCATTTTTAACCGCCTTTGATGATTTGGGTAAAAATGTTTTGGTCAAAAGAAGTGTCTTAGTAAGAATATATATTTTGGAGTTGAATAATCTTGCAAGAAGAGATACTTTTTCTGAGAGTGATCCTTATGTAAAAATTTTATTGGGAGATAAACTTTTAGTAAACGAAAAAAAGAAAGCTTTTAAAGATACCAAAAATTGCAAATGGTACCAATATTATGATTTAAGAGTTGAACTACCAGGTAGCAGTAAATTAAGAGTACAAGTTATGGATTATGATGCTTTATTCAGTGATGATTTAATCGGAGAAACCAGTATAGATATTGAAGATAGGTATTTTGACAACAGATGGCAAGCTTTAGAAAATAAGCCTATTGAAGTAAGACAATTATATCATCCTGATTTTGAGCAAAGTCAGGGAGAAGTTGTCATGTGGTTAGAAATGTATGATCAAAATGAGGAAAATAAAATGGAACCTTGGAATATCGAGCCCGAACCGGTGAACACTCTTCAAATGAGATTAATTATATATGAAACAGAAGGAATGGAAAATTTAGATATAGAAGATACAAGTGATATATATGTTATGGCATTCATCGATGGGAAAAATAAGGCACAAACTGATGTGCACTATAGGTGCTCCACCGGACAAGGATCTTTCAATTGGCGTATGTTGATTCCCGTTCAAATTCCCGGAGATAAATATGATTTAACTATACAGGTATTTGACAGTGATATTTTATCAAAAGATGATTTCATATGTGGAGGAAGATTGAATTTATATCAACTTTTCAATGATGTAAATGTTTTAGATTTGCCACTAAAATTAAGTAGTGATTATTATTCATCTCTTCCAAATGAAAAAAGATTTTCTAATATTGAATTTTGTGGGAAAGATGAAGATGAAGAAGGTGTGAAATTCTGGGTACAACTGGAAAAACAAGGAAAAAAAGGTGGAAGAGTATTATGTTCTCTAGAAGTTGTACCACAATGGTATGCCGAATTAAATCCTGTTGGTAAAGGAAGAGAGGAACCTAACATGAATCCTTATTTGCCCCCACCAGTGGGAAGAATTAAATTCACTTTGAATCCATTTAAAATGTTGAATCAATTAACAGGACCTAAATTTAGAAAAAAATGTTATTTCATTGTGTGCATGATTTGCTTAATTGCTTATCTTATATTTATGGTGCCATATATTGTTTATTTCATTTCTGGAGAAATATTCAATCCATTTAATTATGTTGGTAAAGGAAGCAAAGATGAAGAAGAAAAAAAAAATAATTAAATTATATTAAAAACTTTAAATTTTATGGTGTTCATTAAATTAATAACATTTTTTAGGAATTCAAAAAATCTAAAATGGGGATTCCATTCAGGTGAATAACACTATCCTGGCTTCCCCTCAAGGGGAAGCTGTCAGCCAAAGGCTGACTGATGAGGTGTTATTTTGACTCCGGGATTTTGATCATGACTGAGTCATAGCTGTTTCCGTAATGCCAGCCGTCTGCCGGGTCCGCAAGGATGACAAGCGCAAGCATCTGCAGTCCGTCCTGCATGGGAATCATCGAATCTGTGTAAAGTGCGGGAATCCGTTCCGCCTTATCGGGCTCCGTCCGGAGGATTCCGTTCAGCCGTTCAAAGGCTTCCGGGGTGAGGTTCAGCTCTTTTTTCCCGAGGTTCTTCC